>JAADWY010000051.1:0-87022 GCA_023336355.1 Pythium dissotocum | reverse complement strand
TCGGTGTTGCCGCCGCCGCTGTCTTCGCCGTCGCCACAGCCACGCTCGCCTAAGCGTAGCTGTTGCGGTACATTCGACGTGGAACCTAGTCTTCTCCACACTCCCTCTCTTTAGTTCAAGTTAACGTTCATTTTGATCAAATCGTTCCTTGATCTCGTTCTCCTCTCAAACTAATCAGCTATGCGTCAGAGTTCGACAAACAACAAACAGTCGTGCTCAGTCCAATTGCTTGTCTTGGCAGTTTGTCAGTCAAGAAGGTGGTCTTCTATTGCTGGTGGTCTCTATTAGTCGCTAGGCCCGCACGTCTGTGTAATATATGGCCAATTTGATGCGCAATTCCTTTGCCATAGTCCGTAGCATCCTTGCGCAAACCCACCTCTCTCTCTCTCTCTCAACAGCTCACGGCTCCTCAGTAAACCTTACTCATAAGGAGGTAGAAGTATCATCAACAACATGCCACTGGTCTATTTCGTTTACATACTTCACTCGGTACGACTGTCTTCTCACTTTGCTTCCGTTCGCTCTTTCGCCTCCTCGGTCATTGCCGCCCAATCCGTGTACCAGATTTTGTAGAACGACAGCGCCGCACTACACACGTAGCCGAACGTGAGACCGAGCCAGAAGCCCTGGACGCCCATGTGAAGATTGAATGCCAGTAGGAAGCCACAAGGCAGTCCGATCACGAAGTAGCAAACCAGGTTCACGACCGCAGCAAACGTTTGCTGGCCAGTGCCTCGGAACACGCCTTGCATCACGCAGTTGACCGCATCGAGCAGCTCGAACGGGATCAGATACAGCACGGCGACAGACGCCAACTCGATCGACTCGTCGTCCTTGATGAACATCTCCGGCAGCACGCTGTGCGTGAGTACGATCGTGATGATCAACACCAAGGCGATCACAAGCGAGACGGCCACGCCGAGTTTCGACGCCAGCTTGGCGTGCTCGCGGTGGCCGCTGCCCACATAGTATCCGATCATGACGTTGGTCGCGACGCCCACGCCGATGAAGCAGTGGAATGCAAAGTTGGCGACGTTTGTGAGCACCGAGTGGACGCTGATCGCGACAACGCTGTTGGGTAGCAGGCCTGCGAACACGGCCATGATCTCGTACGAAAACCACTCGACCACGAGCATGAACATGCCAGGGATGCCCAATGCGAGGAATACTCGCACGTGCTCCAGAGCTGCACGCGGCTGCCAGCCTGGCCACCACGCGTGGAGGTTCTCGGGCTTCCACATGAAGTACGGGATCGTTGCTAACGGCAGCACTGCATTGGATACGGTTCGTGCGATCGCTGCGCCGTCGTAACCCAGTGGCGTGTACCACGTCAAGTACACACCAAGCGCGATGTTGACGATGTTGCTGAGAATGGCGATCCACACCATCGGCGCGACGATGTTCTGGGCCTGAAGAACCTTCTTGAGCAGCTCGTAGAGGTACAAGAACGGAAGCCCCGGAAGCATCAAGCGACTGAAGCGACCTGTGAGCTCAGCGACTTCCTCAGGCTGGTGCATCATAGTCATGAAGTGCGCCGAGTACCAGTTGAGCCAGAAAACTGGGACGAACACGAGGCTGAGCACGAGGAGGCCAGTCTGGAATGAGATGCCGATCTTCTGTGGCTTGCCAGCACCAAAAGATTGGGAACAGAGTGTGTCGAGAGCCGTCGCGAGTCCGAAGCCAGGCGCTTCACCGGATAAATAGATGAACATGGACGCCAGCGTAGCACCGTCGACGTATTCCTTCGTGTGAGGCGAATCCATTCGACCCACGAGCACGATGCTGACGAAACCAGGCAGGAACTCGAGCACGTAGGTGAACACGATCGGGTACGACAACGCCAGCAGCTTCTTCAGCTCGACCGACGTGTTGAGGGGGCGTTCTGCTGATCGCTTCGACTCGTTGAGTGTCACGTAGTCGCGGCGCTTGGAGGCGTTGGGTATCCTTCTCGATGACACTGCAGCTTTCTCCAAATCGTCCTCGTCATCTTCTTCACTGTCGTGGATCTGTATCGTGTGTAGTTTGCTTGCGCGAGTCAGCGACGAAGTCGATTGCGAATGGGCCACGAGCTCTTGTGTTTCTAGATCCCGCAGGCTGCTGTCACTTGACGTCGACAGCGGCACCTCCAGCGGGAACACACGCGAGTCCTGGTGGATCTGTAGAGACGCTTGCGGCGGCACTGAGGAAGCCCCCATACTGCGCAATTGCAGTGAAACTCCTTGCCGACAGAGAGCCGAATGCAGTGTGGATGTGACTGACCCCTGACGAAGCGACCGCAACGGCCAAAGGTCTGAGGATCTAGGCACCGTCGCCAGTGTTTCCGTTAGAATCGGGAACCCACGCACGAAGTGGCTGCATCCTGACGTCGCCGAATGGGCGGGGTATCAGGCTGAAACCGCCATGGTGGGACCTCAAAATAACCGGCGACATTGGCCGTTGGGAACTTCGCTGACGTGAGGAATTATGCTAAATAATTGGGTTTTTGAAAATAATTGAGTTAGAATTGGGGCGCGGATTATGTTAGGTTCGCTTTTTCGTAACTTATACTGAAACAAGTGATAGAAAGCGTACCTAACAAAATCCAACCCAATTATGATTGGATTGCCGGAAACCAATTATAACCCAATTATTTAGCATAATTCCTCTCGCTGACGTTGAAGTGGCCTGCCGTTTGGATGGATTCAGCATTTTTGATTGGTGGATACTGAAAATGAGCTCAACGTACCCGATTGTCGCCAGAATCTTGGTGGGACGGCACAGACTGAATGCGCACGGAACGCCACGACTGCGATCCACCGTTCAGCCAAAAAATTCGATGATCCGCAACCGTCGCGAATGATTCTGGGACACGACCATGGGAACTAGCTGTGGCTGAACTGGTGAAGCGACGCCGAAGTTTCAAGATTCCTGGTCTCATCATGATATGCTCGAATTCTGATTTGGTAAACAACGTCAGTGGATTCTCGCGACCAAATCAATATCGTCTCATTTTGCAAATCGTCACCTTCACCTCGATCGAATCACGCCGCCTTGCCTAGGTTGGCAGTCCCAATTTGGCATTTCACGATCCGAGTGGAGCCAGATCCTGATTTGCCCAACGGAACCTTCAGTAGGCCGCTACCGGTAGTTTCGAGCGCGATGTCTTGGAGGCAGATGTCGCCTTCATCGATGAGCCTACAGTTCATAGCACGAGAAGAGTCGGATATCACGGTCAGAGAGAATCAGGAAGAAAAAAACGAAAGGTGACACGTACTTGACGATGCTGAGGCAGGCTGGGGCGCTTCAGCTGCACATGGAGGCGGCACTCACGCAGCATGTCGAACGACAACACTCCAGCCAGTGGAAAACTCACTGCCGCCCACGATGGAGCATTCGCACTGTCGGTGTGCTGGTGCGTCTCGCCAGAGACAATGGTTGCCCCCGCCTCGCCGTAGTCGATACACCACTTGCAGTAGGCACAACGCCAGTCCCGCTCAGCGAGGCCGTCGACTCCAACAATGTTCAGCTGCAATTGGAACGTGGCAGACTTCTTCTCTTTGATCTCGGTTGGACTAGCAGCAATGGCTGTCGCATCAGGCGAGCCCAGCTTCGATGGGAGTCGCGACGGAGCCTCCGTGCCATCGCACGGCACAAGCTTGTCGCCCATATCCTTGATTTCTTGTCGACTCGCCCACACGAACTGTCCGTTGGTCGTTGCAGCGCAAAACAGTTTCGAAAGGTCCGAGATCGTGAGCGGATCGAATGCACCATCGCGAAGATTGAGAAGATCGCGTAGCAAAGCCACCGAGGCTTTCGGTGACAGCCTTTTGCGACTCGATACAGAAGAGAAGACGCCAGACGCCGGAAGATCCAGCTTTTCGATCATGTTGTGCACTGCTTTTGCATCTTCAATGCTGGCGCTAACGGCTGCATGAGGCTGCATGAGAAAAAAAAAACAGACTTAGGAATCCGCAATACACCACATTAAACCACAGCATACATACCTTCTGACGCCCATTCGATCGCCTTCTGAACGATTCTGAGCGACGCAACTTGAGGCACAACATTCGACAAGATCGACAGACCGCCCTATTGATATCACATTGCAGACTCGTTAGTATCGTTCCCAATAGTGAGTGAAAATCGACCCAACATACCTGAAGTGACACGTCGTGGGTGGAGAGAAAAGCTGGTGGAACTGCGATCTCGATCGGTTCGTGGAAGCACTCACCCGACAAGTCGCTTAGCATTCGCAGCGTCGCTTTCTTGCTGCCAGTGGTGTAGTTGAGCGTCCACAGTGCAGGGTACTGCCGTTGCACATCGTCTGCAGCCACGAGTTTGCGGAAGACATGGGTTCGATCGACGGCTTCGCGGATCATTTCTTGTGCACGAAGCTCTTGCAACGCACCAGGGCGACGCCACGCCTTCTGGATAAACCACGCCAAATCCTGAGGCAGCCAAGGCATCGTAGCTCGCACTTCGTCCTCGCGTCGACCCATTTTCGACGCATCTTGTAACGCCTTAACAATGACTGCCACGCGATGGCGCTGCTTGTCAGCAACGAAATACCGCGACGCGACCAAGCCGGGGTACTCGTCCAACACCATTTCCATGGCAATCACGAAGAACCGCACGTAATGCCAGCCCACATTCTCGTCGTGGACAGCAACTTCAATACGAATCACATCGCGTGTGGGAGAATCTCCAACCAATTCGATCCGGGACGCAAAGTCCCCACGAATGGAAGACTCAATGCACCGAGGCGAGACATTCCGCTTGAACAGCGTCGTGAAGCTCTGTACGATGAACTGCTCGAAGAGTGTCTCGGAAACCTCTGCGGACAGTTCATACTCCCAGCACAACGGCGCAGACGTGGAGATACCTCGCAGCGACAAGAACGGAGCTCGCTGACCGAGAGACTTGGGTTTTGACGCCTTGCGCATCTTCCAGTACGATGGGATGATCAAGTCCGAGTCCCAGTCCATCGGAGCCTGATCAGCCGGGTAGGCGATCTGGAAATACTGCAGAAGACTCTTGAAGGCGAGCAAGAGTTCTTTGTCCGAGTCCTTCCAGAACGGTTTGGTCTGCAACATCGCATGTGTCATGCCGCCTTCCTTTTCGATCTGGATCTGCTCGGAACACGCGTATTCGTGGTTCACGACCTCTCGCACGTAGTCGATCACGAGACTCGGGTCGAGAATCACCATGTCCTTCAACGCTCCAGATCCTTCTCGCTCGTACCACAAGATCTCACCCAGATCATGCGGTGTCCGCAAGACTGCGACACACGTTCCGTGGTCGAGGTCGTCCAGTTGGCGCATGAGCATACCACACAGCGCCCGGAACGGAATCACCGTGTTTTCGATGCGGTCTTTTGCATTTGGCATGCGAGCTGCCTTTTCTCGTCGCTGACGAAGCAAGTCGAGCACGCGCGAGTAAGTCACCGTCATAGTGAAGCTGCGATCACTGGAAATGATGATACTCTTCAGATCTCCAACACGCTGCGTCCATCCTGCGAGTAGAAATGACAGCAAACGATCAGTGCTCCTTTCAGGTTTGCATACTTGATCCACCGAGAGTACCTCCTCCGTGAGACTGTGGAGATCAACACCTCGTTCTAGCAGCAGCTCGATGGTTGGGACATCATTCGACTGGGCCGCCCCATGAATAGGCTGCCAACCGTCCGTCTCGACAGCATCGAGGTTGGCTCCTTGATCTAGGAGATACTCGACGACCTCACGACGGGCGTTCAAAGCAGCTCGGAAAAGCACCGTTCCCTCATCCTATTACCACCAGACCCAGACCATCAATATCATCCAAGCCGTAGCTGTTGTAGTCCGAATACATGGGGTCTCTCACCTCGTCTTTAGCTTCCAGCTCAGCTCCATTCTTCAGCAGCTCCTTCACAGCATCCATCATTCCTTCGCGAGCCGCCTGGTGCAAAGGCGTTCGTAGGATCTTCACAAGCATTTCATATATCAGGACTCAATACTAAAAACCATAATAGTCTGTCGACAGTACGTACCTTGTTGCTGGCGTCCACCTCGACGCCAACCTCCTTCACCAGATATTTGATCACCTCCACGAAGCCTGACGAAGCCGCTACATGCAACACCAAGTTCCCTTCCTATCATAGACAACATACAGTCATCGTTTGCTTGACGATAAACTCCATCAATCAATCGCAACATCAATCATCCGCACCTCGTTCTCCACATCCACACGTGCGCCGGCCTCCACCAGCGCGCGCGCGACTGCCACGTGGCCATGCGCGCACGCAATGGGCAGTGCCGTGTCTCCCTTCTGCTCCATTTACGTAGTAGAACCACGCATCAATCAATCAAAGTGTGATTTCTCCGTCAATTTCCTTTCTTTCTAAGCTCATCTTGCGCGTTCACGTCCGCCCCGCTCGTCGCCAGCAGCTTCTTCAGCGTCTCAAGCGCGCCAGTCGCTGCCGCCTCCATCAGCGGCGTACGTTGCGCCGTGTCCTTGCTCTCCATTCGCCTCTTCCCGTCGTTCGTCTTCCGCTTCACTTGCTTTCCTTTCGCGTTTGATGTCCAAAAGGAAAATGACGACGTTGGTCGGGAAGATTGCTGATGTTGCGGAAATAAAACGCAGCTGCGGGGCTGAGATTTATGGCTCGTCTCTGTCCCTCCAAATCGCGTAAATCAAGTGAGATCTTCTAACAGTAAACGGCCTGATTTCCCTGATTTGCAACATTACTTTTTGCAAAACGAACAACTGGAAGACCAAACCAATTCCCATTATCATTGATCAACGGTCTCTCATTCTGTACGACTGAGTACTGTATACCAGCCACAGGCTGTGGTAAATACCTGCACCTACTGTAAGCAACTTGCTTCGAGTCTTTCACTTCGTCTAGGCGTACCTACACGCTGCACTGTGGAGTGGCGGCCACACCGACTTCAGTACCCACTGGTAAGGCGTGCGTGCCCTCAGTGACTGAATCAGTCACCTTACCCAAAAAAAAAAACACCTACGCATTGGATGCAACCGCATCCATGTGGATGATCCACGTGCTCAAAATGGGGCAGGATACAAGCTGCTACACCTTTGACTGAGATTTACCCGTACCCAAGACCGGTTGATTGCACCCAAACCTATCACTCGGCTGCATTGAAATCCAGCAGCATACAGTTTCTTCCTTGTGTCCACGTCCCGATTCTTCAGCAGGCGTGATTCAATGGCGGCTCAACACCGAAGAGCTGAACATCCAGTGCTCTCAGCTGCAACAAGCCCAAAACCGTTCACACATAATTTCTGGCGTGTTTGTGAGGATCGATGAGTAGGAGACTAGGACTCCTAGTCTAGGAGTACTCGTTCTCGAGTGAAGAGGTCAACATGTCCAACTGCTGCAACACCTTCTTACCATTGAGAGACTCGATATCTAAACACTGCCGCGACGTTAGTAGCTGAACCTTGCAATCGCAATTTCACGGAATACTACGACTCGTATAGTGTACACAGAGATAGCGCACCGGACATTCTCGACAACAAAGGCCTTCCATCTCTGCGACTTGTGCACCACAAGTCACAGATGGCTACACAAAGCCTCGCCAAATGAATACCGATTTCAAAAGGTAATGAATTATTTCCTGGCACAAGAGTGACGTCCTTTCTCATGAGTGATGGTCTGCCATTCACCAAAGGTCTCCGATATTCCTTCCATTTTCAAAGACAGAATGGAGCCGCCACACGCCACTGCGGACGCCGCGCGCGCTGCGCTATCCACCGTCACGAGTCCGGAGCTGTTCCCATACATCACGTCGTTCCTGCGTGGCACGCCACGTTGGGTGACTACGTTCGAGCTCAAGTACGACCCTGTCGGCAGTATCTGCATTCTGAAAGCGAGTCCGTCGGCAGGAACGCCCGGTCTTCTGCCACGGCTCGCGATTCAGCACAACGAGACGACCACGCTGAAGCGCCTCTACGATCTCTATAAGCAACCGCAGTTCCAGCGCAAGGCCAAGTACTGGTTCACGTCAGCGACACATGATGCCGCGGCGTGTGGTAATTTGGAGGCGCTGAAGTGGCTGTTCAAGAACACCGACGTCAAGTACCACACGTTCGATGTGAACGTAGCTGTGGACAAAGGACACGCTGACACTGTCCAGTTCCTCATTCAGCACCCGCAGTTTGTGCGGCAGCCTACGATGGATCGAGTCTTCGAATTGGCAGCTGCGCACGGACATGTCGAGGTCGTGCGCATGTTCCACAATGCAAATTGGGAAGGAACGTCTGGCGCTATGGATCGTGCGGCGGCGAACGGCCACTTGGACGTTGTGAAGCTTCTGCACGAGCTCCAGTACGACTGCACGACTGCTGCTGTCGATGAGGCTGCCTCCAACGGCCAACTCTCGGTCGTCCAGTGGTTGCTGGCGAATCGCTCGGAGGGCATTTCAGAAGCCGCAATGTACGGCGCATTGGTCAACAGTCATCTCGACGTGGCGCGTTATCTGTGGTTGTACTGCCACACCGACGGCGGGAAGATCTTCGAAAATGCCCACGATAGTGGCGTAAAGAAAGCGCTGCCGTGTGTGCTCGCCAAAGGCGACGTTGACTTCGTGAGCGCCGTGCATGAACTTCTGCCTGACGCCTTCCCGCGATACGCCATGGCAACCGCCGCTGCAAACGGGCGCCTGGAGATCGTGCGGTTCTTGCATTCCACTGGCCGCTCGCGTGAAGACGTGGACTTGGCGCTCCTCGCGGCATCGAAAATGCATCCGAAGATCGTCGAGTTCCTCTTGGCCAATGACTCGTTCAGTCGAGGGACGTTGAGTAAGGCGACGACACCGCACACGCCTTCATACATCAAGGACGAGTGGCTGTCCGAAGAACCAGCCATGGTTGTGAAGAAGGAGTTCGACAACTTTGCAATCCAGATCGGGTTACAACAGAAGCTGGCGGAGCTGAATATCCAGCAACCGGAAGCCGAGGACACGCCGAACTGCTTCTTTCCTACGCAGACGGGCACAACGAAGTCATCGAGTCGGACGAAAACAGTGAAGAAGCCACGCTCAGTCCGGCCACGACCTATGCAGATGATTGGAGGACCTCATAGCTGAGACTCTCGCTGATGTGCTCTTGACGTACGAACCTCCAACGACTTCTGTAGCTGTTTGATGATCGACGCCGATTTAATTTATGTTGAGTTCGATATTAGCATTGCGTTTCCTACTACTACTATTGTAGTATTGCGAGCCAAAAATCAGTCAAAACAAGGTACACTTGGAAGTATACTTGCATTGCAGCATCGTTTGTCGTTGGAACGACCGACGTTGATCTGCGGAAAACTCAAATGGGTCTTGTTTATCCCAATCTCGCAATGGCGCACGCATTCCTTAAACCGAAAGCTTGAGCTACTCGTCAGCAAATCGATCGTTCCACGCATCGCCTTCTGTGTCCATCTCGTGTGGGGTCGGTGATTTCCGCCCGTGAGGATCAGCACCGGCAACGATGAGTGATTTGACACCAGGCCCGCAGAAGTCGAAGACGATGCGGATCAAATTCGAATCCAGTCGCCCCAGTGCCGCAAATTTCTCACGAGACCGAGTTTGTGCGCCTTGCACGGCCCCAAGAAAGGCGAATTTGGATCTGCCAATAATCGTGGATGTTGTTGTCCATTGTCACAATCCCATATACGCCGTTGTAGGATGTCAGCTTGATGTCCAGCTTGACGTGCACCAGTCGCCCAAGACACTGTCGTAGCAGAGCCTCGACCCTCGGGACGTCATCAGCAGACATATGCAGCGACGCACGTAGCTCTTGAAGCTTCCATGCGCAGGGAATCAGCAAATCCCGGAAGCATTCCTTAATGAGCAAGTAGCCACACTCGAGTCCGAGCGCTCTGAGTTTCGGCAGCGTCACTATGTCGTCAAGATGCGTGTTGACAAGAATTCTGCAGCCGTCCAGGGTCTCCAGCTGCGGTAAGTACTGGCTGAAGCCACGCTGCTGGAACCAATTCAGCTGGCTCACGCGTGAAACCTTGAGCGATGGGCCGAACAGACGCAAGATCCCTAGCTCATCACGTGGAGAAATCTGGCACCTGTGTTGGTCCACGCCAGCGACGTACAGATTCGTGATGCACGATGTCGGTGGATTCGAGTGCTCCGTTTCGGTGATTGCCGACAGATACGATCTGGCCGTGTACCCGATCCCATACCCCGGCACGGTAACAGCAATCGAGTCGCGCGGGTCAAATGTCGAAACCGTCACGGCTGCGGCAGAATCACAAATTCGACGATCTCTCCTCGCGCGAGGGGTGTGAGTTTCGCGATGTTATCAGCTTGGAACACGGTAGTTCGCTCGATCGTAGTTGCAGTGCGACGTCTCGGAATGCGTCCTCGATCGGGGCGTCGTCCTCGGTTCGCTTCGTTGTTACCTCGCACACGGTCGCCAAGAAGCGCTGGTAGATTTGCTCCAGCTTGCATGAACCGATCCACCGCCGGCCAGTCCAACATAGGACTACGAGGGCGGAAATCGAAGCACAATACCAGCGCTCTCCACGCAGAATGACGAGACTGCGGGTGGAACATGGCGTACGCAAGCCACAGCAAGTCGTCGGTGTCCGAGATCGTCACGCGGACTTCCCGCAGGCATCTCGAAAACGGAAGCAGCGTGCACAGTGCTGCGAAATTGTGTCGCGCCAAAGGAGATGTACTAGGCTGGTTGAATGCCCCGACCAGATCCAATACTTCCAGCAGTCCGGCAAATTCGCTGCCCTGGAAGCCGCATGCTCGCTTGAGGAAACCGCCAAACTTGGGCACTTGGACGACACTCATAGTGGCGTAGTCGTCCAGGTAACCCGCCAAGTGGAACTTGTGTGAAAACCGCAAAGCGAGGCTCATTGACTGCGGTAGGTTCACACACAACCTCTGCAGTGGCTTGAGATGGATGACTTTGAGGTTGTCGCTTGACCTCCACGATCGCCGTCTTCCGACCAACTCCAGGCCCGTCAACTGGAGCACGGAGCCTTGCTGTGCCTCGTCGATACCAAGGAGTTGAGACGTCACGTACGCGAGCATGTCTTTCGTCTCGTTTCCCGTCTTGGCCAACTGAAGCCGAATAACGCGTTCGATCGGCTCAACAAGTACGCCACTGCTGTAAACCTGTAGTCTTGTCAACACGTCCTGCGTCGACTGGCTCGGCCTCCTCATGCGATCTGGATGGAAGATGTCGAACACCTCGATCACCAGCGTATCATAGCATGGTATGATGCTCTGAGGCCGTTGGATGAAAGCCAAGCGCCAGCTAGCGACGATATCACGAAGTCGAGTCTCCTGGGCTTTGACAATTGCAGTCGCATCTTCGACGCTTAGCAGCTCGCCCGCCATGACGCTCTTTTTGATCGTGACTGAGGAACACGTTGTTGAGGCAGTTGGACGCGAATACCACGTCCCAGCGACTCGGACTTAGCCGAATCAAGTTGTCCGGTTGCATTTTTGGATTCTTCCTCTTGCTGTCGTTTCTAACTCGATGCGCCGCCAATGTACGCAATGACGGAGGCGTCGCCCTTCTGGATAACCTCACTTGGAATGTTGAGAAGCTCACGCGCGGCTTCCTGGCGCTGCTTCTCCCAGTGAAGAACGCACGCTCGCATGCCCATGCACCACTGAAGTTGCCTGCGTCTTTCATCTCGCGTCTCCACGTCGCTGACCTCGGCTTCGGCCTTGATCTCCTCGAGTTTCGCTTGGCATTGACGTGTCCACGTCAATCCGTAGGAGCACAGAACGCGTGCCGTTTCAGCACCAGCCTCAGCGAGCAAGGGCGAATCGCTGTAGTCGGAGGCGAAAACAACAAGATGAAGAGCGGACTCTTCATTCTACGAAATACCACGAAGAAGAAAGTCAGTGCTTGGGATCTACGGACTGTACACCCCATCCATAGCCTCACATTGGTCAGAGCGTAGACGTCGGCGCCGGCCTTCAGTAGCTGCGTTGTCTCTCCCAGTACAATCTCCGTTGCTGATAAATGAACAGGTAGATATCCGTCCTACAAGGCGATAACAGATCGTCAGACTGCCCCCAAACTTCCACGAGACTTCTTTGGGTTCTTACCTTGTCTGGTACATTCACAAAGACCTCTAGCTCTGAACCAGTCAAGCTTGCCACGCATCCACTGTCTTCCGCTTGGCTTGCGTAGTGCAGCGCGGTTCGCCCGTTCTGTAAATGCACACAAGTCAGCATCTCCTCTCACTGGCCGAGTCGATTGAGTACTCACCTCATCAACAGCATTCACGTCCACGCCTAGAGTGACGATTAACGTCACTGCATCTCTTTTGCCTTTCGAACAGGCCACGTGAAGGACAGTCTTCCCATCCTACACACACACAACGTCGTCAGCGAACTGGCTAGCTCAGCATACCAACCTTCGACTTACCTTCGCGACCGCGTGGACGTCTTCCCCACTCTCGATCAAAAGCTTGAGAAGCTCGACATTGCCTCCAGCAGCCGCGTAAAACAGTGTCGTCCATCCGTTCGTCTACGAAAACATCAAAATTATCAGACTCCATGAACCCACACATCTTCTCACTCTCCTCCTTACCTCGTCGATCACCTTCGCGTCGGTTCCAGCGCGAATGAGGGCCATGGTTGCAGCGGTGTGCCCGGCTGAAGCAGCTGTGTGGAGGACGGAGACTCCGTTCTAGATGCAGAACACACTCTGTCAGTTCGGTGTCATTTTTACCCTCTGCAGCAGGGGCATTCGACTGACCTTGTCCATTGCATTCAAGTCCGCACCGAGCCGAACAAGCAGCTCGATTACTTCCACGCATCCGGATTGAGCAGCGGCATGGAGAACAGACCAACCGTGCTGGGAGTAACAATCAAGTCAGTAATAAATGAGCGGTCTAGCTTCATGTGGCATGGCGTACCTCCTCGTCAAACAGGTTGACATCTTGTCCGTACTCTGAAAGCACTGCAGCCGTGTCGATCTGTCCGCTGCGAGCTGCAATCATCAGCGGTGATTCACCAGCCTTCGGCACAAAAAATAAAACCACTAAGCACACAAAACCAGCAACATACACAAGCGAAGTACCCACCTTAGTGACCACATCAATGTGTGCACCCAACTCGATCAACAACTTCAACGTGTTGGCGTTGCCTCTGGTGGCTGCGTAGTGGATAGGAGCCCAGCCAAGCTACAATGCCAAGACACACATCGTTAGTTTCCCAGAAACACCCAGACATACGGGTCAGAAGATAAGATACAGCCACCGACCTCGTCAGCTTTGTTGATATCACTCGGGCAACGCTGTGCGATGAACGTGATCGCGTCTTCTGACGGGAAGCTCGCCGCGCAGCCGAGAACCGAGCGGCCATCCTACTCAAACCAGCGTCCCCGTATCAGCGCAAGATTCCCAATGCGCTTTGTTGTCAGCACCAGTCGTACCTTGGTCAGGCCGTGAATATCTGCACCACGGCCTAGAAGAAGCTTCATCATCTCCAAATCACCACAGTTTGCGGCACAGTGGATGGGAACCCACCCGGCTTCTTGAGCGGCGTTTACGTCAGCACCCGCGTCCAACAGCAGCTCCACAAGCTGCCGATGGCCACCGTCAATAGCTTTCATGAGCGCTGTTTCTTCTTCCTAAAGTCATCACCAGCACGTCGAGAGTTAGTTCGATTTTCAACCACCCACAGTCACAGTCCACGTGCATCGTCTTTGGCGTCCACGTCTGCGCCATTCTCCAAGAGCTCGCCTGCAGCCTCGACATGTCCTTCTCCGACTGCCTCATGCAAAGGCGTTCGGTGTCTCTGCAACAATAAGTCCCATCTCGTGTGAGGCTGGGCCATCGAAACTACGTGCGCACGATCAACACAATCACACATACCGCATTGCACGCGTTCACATCCAGACCCGCATCCTTCACCAAGTACGCGATAGCGTCCGCGTTGTTCGCCGACGCCGCCAGGTGAAGAACCGATCCACCGCCCCTGGCCTTCACGCCCAAGTTTGCTCCGTACTTGGCCAGACACAGCAGCATCTCCGTACCCTTGGTCTCCAAAGCCGCCTGCAGATTCTCCCATTCGTCCTGCAGCAATGACCACACACTCCATCATTCCTAATTCGTTACCCCCATTTCTTAAGGGTTCGTACCTCGTCCTGCGGACCCTTTCTCTTATAACCAGCAGCCATCAGAATGTCCACGACTGCTACGTCCCCACTAGAGATTGCATCATACAGCACTGATTCACCTTCCTAGAGTCCAGCCGTCAACCCATCAGTCGTCAACCCACACGCGTACAACTGAACGCGATTATCGGAGACCGTACCTTGTTCTTGATATCCAGTCGCGCGCCTGCATCCACCAGCCAGCGCACAATGTCCACGTGGCCATTTGCACAGGCAACATGTTGCACAGTGTCTCCATCCTGTTCCGAAGAGGCAGATACCCATAATAATGAGCCAAAAAGTCCGTAGAGCATCGCCAAAGGCGAGAAAGGCCGCACCTCATCTTGCGCGTTCACATCCGCGTCTGCCGTCGCCAGCAACGTCCGCAAAAGCGCCAGGTCGCCCTCTTCCGCTGCCTCCATCACCTCCGCTACTTGCTCCGTTCCTGTCGTTGCCATCTCCACACAATTGCCGTCTTCTCCGTGTGATGATGCCAGGTGAGACCGGAAGGCGTGGGTTCACAAATTGCGAACTTAACGAGCATTGTAAGCCACATATTTCCGTACTTAGCCGGCTGATATGGCTACATTTTTCAGGGCCATTCACGGATTCGCCTACCATGCGTTGTCTGGGTCGTCCGTGTCGTTTGGCTGTCGGGGACTTCCAAACGAAGCTTGGTCTTTGACGACTTCAAACGAATCGCGATACATACCATAGAAGTCGAACACGATCTGGATCAGGTGGCAGCCCAGTTGGGCAAGTGCATCGTTGACTGGACCACTATCTTGACTCTGGCTGTGGTCGACGGCGCTCATGAAGGCGAGCCGCCCCACACACAAGCCGGAAATAGGGACGGCGTCGTCTTCGTGCCACTGGACAAGATTCCTCTCGTCGAATTTGTTCGCGATCAAGGAGATCTTGCAGTGTCTCAAACGACAGAACAACGGTCTCATGTACTCCTTGACCGCTGCAAGGCTTGTGAGAGAGAGCTTCAGCTGCAGACGCAGCTCACTCAATGCATGGAGGTCTGGTGTCAGTAGCTGCTGGAAGCATCGGTCGATGTTGGTCTCATAACACACGACGGTTAATGCTCGAAGTTTTGGCAGAGCGTGGAAGTCTTCCGCCGAAGTTTCACTCGAGAATTTGCACCAGTCGATGATCTCCAAATTCGGAGCGAGGTCACTGAAGCCTTGATGTTCGAACCATGACGGTGAGCTCACGTGCAGGTGCCGGAGCGACAGCCCAAGCACACGGAGAGCCGCTTGTTCATTGCAGTTCACACTTGGCCCCCAGTGTAGACTCGTGATACACGACGTCGGCTTGGTCGTGATCTCGGTCCGCTCAACCAAGGCCAAGTGGGACTTGCAGATGTATCCAAGGCCGTACCCCGGTACCACAACAGCAACATCGGTCGTGTCCTCGCTCACGCTGCCGCTTAAGTCCACGCTTGTATCACAAAGCCCGACTCGGTCACCGGTAGACAGGGACACGAGCCGCGTCGAGCGGTCGAGAGCTAACACGGTGGTTCGCTTGGTCACGGAAGCCGTCACGACTGTGTGTAGCACTGGTCGATCCACATCAATGCTTCCATCACTGACGTCGTTGGTACTGATCTCCTGGTCACTATCGTCGTCGTCGACAAGCATCTCCATCAGCGTCTTCAGCCGTGGGGACGTGGAATACACCAGTCGCTCGACAGCCTGCCAGTCGAGAGCAGGCGAGCTACTCGAAATGGAGCTCACAACCAGGGTTTTCCATGACGTCATCGCCGAGAGAGGATGGAACATGGCGTAGGCAAGCCACAGCAAGTCGTTCTGGCTCGGAATCCGCTCGCGCAGCTCGCGAAGTGTGGTTGAGAAAGGCAGCAGTGTGCACAGGCTCGCAAAATGGAACCGCAGTTCCATGACGCGGCGTTTGCTGGCAAACGCAGCCACCAGATCGACTACCTGCAGTCGTCCAGTGAACGTACTGCCATGAAAACCAACCATTCTTTGGACGAATGCGCCGCCCACATGAGCATCGACGTGGGTGAAGCTGGTCGCTCGATCACGGTAGACGAGGCCGTAGGGGAATCGAACCGCGAGGGTTAGTTCACGTGGAAGTCGGGCACTCAACTCTTGCAGCGCCGTCATGTGGTTCACCTCGAGGCCGCAGTGGCGTCTGTCGTTTCGACCCACGAGCTCGACTCCTGTCAACTGGAATCTCGACAACCGCCAGTTTGCCAGTATCTGTGGGAGTTGTTCCAGCAGAAAGTTGACCAATTCCTGAGACCGTCCTCGTCGTCGGGCAGCGTCGTGGCCATGATGGGATTTGTGGAATGAATGAGTCGGGGCGACTTGCTTGGCATCGAATCTGGGACGAGGTGGTAGTAAGTATCCAGGTTATTGTCCAGTGCTATCAAGCTAAAGCTTCTCTCAGTGGAGAGGGTCCCTTCAAATTTACGCGACGCGTTAGCATGTCTCTCCATTCGATGACGTCGCGTCAACGAGGTACGCCTTCACGGATGCACCGCCACGATGGATCACGTCTCTTGGCACCTTGGTGAGCTGCCTCACTCCCTCACGATACTGCTTTTCCCAGTGGAGAACGCACTCGCGTAGTCCGTCGCACCACTCCACGCGTTGGGTCCTTTCGTCGGCAGGATCAGCATCTCCAGCCTCGACTTGCGCCTTCAGTAGCACCAGCTTTTCCTGGCAATGGGTCGTCCATTTCGCTCCGAAGCTGCACAGCGCAGCAACTGTTGGAGAAGCTGAGTTGCTTTCTGTCGACAACACAGCGACTTGTAGCGCAGTGTGTCCGTCCTACAACAGACAACCCAGCAATTAGTCGTCGGAATTCATCAATAGTATCCCACAACACCAAGACAGCACAGACGACGTACCAAAGTAAGAGCATGGACGTCCGCTCCGGCTTCTAGCAGATCTTGTGTTTGTCTGGTGCGATGGTGCGACGCTGAGAAGTGGAGAGGCTGGTATCCGTGCTGTAACACAAGAAGATAATGAGACTTGAGCAAGCACACACCCGTCCAACGACGGTACCTTGTCAGGAAACTTGACAGACGTCTTGGCTCCTGCAGTGAGGAGGAACGACATGCACTCGTCACCGACACCCAAACTCGCGCTGTGAAGTGGTGTACGCTCGATCTAGATGGCATATTCACGGTGACAAGTCAATGCGGGGTCGACAAGAGTTAGGGCCTTGCTACTGAAGAGAGAGCCACCTCGTCGACGCTGTTGACGTCCAAGCCTAAGCCCACGAGATACTCGGCCGCCTCACGTTTTCCGTTCGTACAGGCCACGTGGAGTGCCGTTCTGCCATCCTACAGACATAGAAAATGTACGTTATGTGTTTGCGAACGCAACACCATAGTAGAGTCATCGACACGAACCTTTGCGATGGCCTTGGCGTCTTGACCAAGGCCCACAAGCAGCTTCATGAGCTCCAAGCTACCTCCCGAGGTGGCGTAGAACAGCGTCGACCACCCGCCCTAATCGTGGAACGTCAGTTTGACCGATACTATAGAAAGCTGTGCTCATAAAAGAAGAACGATACATTACCTCATCAATCGCCGTCACTTCGGCCCCAGCAGCTAAAAGCACCTTTGCCGCGTCCGCACAGCTGTTGTCGGCAGCAAAGTGGAGAGCCGTCGCGCCGTCCTACACAAAAGTACCATCAAACATGAATCCAACCAACAAAAGTCAACGAAAAGAGTACGGTCGACTGACTTCATCCTTGGCCTCAATGTCCACGCCGAGTTGGACCAGCAGCTCCACGGCTTCCGCACTTCCGCCGTCCGCAGCAGCGTGTAGTACAGTCCGTTCAGTCTCCTTCCTCAACAATCACACAGTCAGTTATCGTTCAACTGAGACCGTCCGCGCTAACTAACGAACGTACCTCTGTAAGTGCGTGGACGTCAGCTCCCATTTCTATCAGAGCCTTCACCGCCTTCACGTCACCCGCCCAAGCAGCTCGGTGGAGTGCCGTCCAGCCATTCTATCACCATCACAGGAGACTCCGTCGATGAATCTCCTCTGCCTCAGACGTCTTCCACGGTCTCACTTACCTCGTCAAGTTTGTTTACTTCATCTGGGACCGTCAGGCCAAGAAGGTGCTCAGCGGCGTCCTCAAACGCACTCGTTGTAGTCTCATTGGCAGCCTACAGCGTTCGACGAATCCGTCACAATAACAGCACTCGTGTCAGAACGCAACCACTTTGAAAGTCATCAAAACGCGGCCGTCCAAGAAGCCGCAAGGATGACCGGTACCTGGTACATAGGCTCCACTGCTGTGTGCGTCAATGGTGCCGCGTCCTGCGTGCGTGGCGTCTCGTGAGTCTGCTGCATATGCGTAGTCGCTGTCGTTCTCTGCTCGCTGATGGCGTTCTTGCAAAGGAGGTGATTTGCGATGTCTGAGTTGAACCCAATGTCGTGGAAGGTGCCCAAACACTGGTACGTAGTACCGTATCTTCGGTACATGGCTTCAGACACTGTTTTAACAGTGTACTTAAAAGAACGGTAGCAATCAGTATGTACGGAAAAACCCGAGTACAGTACTTATGCTCCTCAGTCCTAGATTTGCCACGAAATCCACCACACCACTACCCAGGCAAGCTACAGCAGCAACTTGTGGCTGCCGATGATCAATAGCACTCTTCGCGCGCTCCTACGAGCGTGGCCCCAAGATCTTGTCCACTTCTCGTTCGGAAAGAATGCACACTCATTCCTAATATCCGCAATTGGACTAGGATATTTTTCGGAGAGTTCATGAACATGTTATTAGCCAATCAAAACGATGGTGACGGGCAACGGTGAAGAGAGCAGGATACACTGCAATATACCGAAAGTCCCACTTGTCTATCTGTGGAAACATGCAAAGCGCAAGCGCTAGTCTGTTGAGATCTGACACTGTAGGGCTCGTGAGTTGGAGACCAAGCCGGCGTCTTGAAGCGGTACTTGGATTGGACCCGAACTGAGCCCAAGGCTGACGTCGTCACTCACAAACTCTCGAAGCCCGATCTGACCTTCGCTGATGAGCCTACACGACCAAGACAAGATCAGCGACCTCATTCCCCAAAGCCCGAATTGGCTCCCAGATACTCACTTCGTCCATCCGATTCGGCTGTGTCGCTTGACTTGGAAGACGAGTACGCATTCTCGCAGCATCTCCACCGTCTCGACGGTCTCGATCGTCATCTTCAGCGATCGCCAGGACGGCTCGACGTTGCTATCAGTGTTTGTTGGAGTCGAGCCACTCGCCAGTGGGGTCCTCGCATCGCCGTACAGGAGTTGCCACTTGCAGTAGGTCTTGTACCAGTCCCAGTTGGCGAGACCAGTCACCGTCTCGATACACAGGCTCAAACGCACCTTTGAAGGACCGGTCGAGCTCGTCCGTGATGTCGGTAGTGTTGGCGGTGTCTCGGATTCTTCGTGTGGTGCCGATAGAGTCTCGAATCGAGGCTGACATAGTTTTAACTCCTTCTTAAGCATGTTGATCTCGTGAATGTGAGCCCACACATATTCGCCCTTGGAAGTAACAGCGCATTCGAGGTTGCAGACCTCCGTGGTGGACAACTCGTCAAGACTGTCGTTATGCAGCTTGAGCAGGTCCCTGAGAATGGTCATTGCACCACCAGGCGACAACCCGAAGTCCGTGGACGTCTTCATCGCCTTCGCTGACACAGCCGTGAGATCCAAGCGCTCGATGAGGTTGTGTACCTTCCCAGCCTGCTCTGTCTTTGCCTCGAGACCTATACGAAAAACCGCAACATTAGTTAGACGATCCCCATGAGCGAAGCGTGAGTGTGAGTAGCATGCCGTACATGACACTGCTCCGTCGATTGCAGTCTGAAGGATGGGTACCGACAACGAGCTAGGGATGATGTTGGACAACAGCGAGATACCGTCCTAACAACACACCAACATACACCCTAGGATCAGTTTCCGTTCCAAATCACAGAGTTTTGAACCGCAACTCACCTTGATCCTGCTTCCGTACTTCGCCAAGAATGCAGGAGGCACCTCGATGGCGATCGGCACGTGGTAGCACCGGCCCGACAAGTCGCTCAGCAGCCGCAGCACTGCAACTCGCTCTTCAGCCTTATACTCAAGTGACCACAATGCTGGGTATCGACGCTGTGAATCGCCCTTCACCACCAGCTTCTGTAGCACCTCGAGCTTGTCGCGTACCAAATGCATCATCTGGAGCTCCTTGAACGCCGCGATGTCGCGCCACGCACGACTAATGAACCAGTCGAGATCTGGTGGTAGCCAGGGCATTTCAACTCGCAAGCTTTTCACGTCGCGGCCCATCATGATGCTGTCGCGAATTGCCTTCGCGGCAGGAGAAAGAGAGTGACGCTTACCATCGACCACAACATACTTCGGTACCGCCAATCCCGAGTACTTATCAAGTACCTTCTCCAACTTCATCAGGTAGTAGCGCATGTTCAGCCACGAGATGTCAGGATCTTCGCTTGAGACTTCCACTCGAATGACATCGTGCTTCGCCTTTCCTGGATGCAGCGTGATCCACGACTGGAACTCCGCACAGCTCGACTCGATGCAGTTGGCCCGCACCTCTCGTTTCATAAACGATGTGTAGCTCTGGACAGCGAACTGCTCGAAGATGGAGTCCGCCAGATCCGCTGACACTTCATACTCCCAGCAGTGGTGGTTTGGTCGTGTCACTGCGACGTCCTCCTGCAAAACTGCCAAAGCATCAGACAGTGCACCGCTTGCTTCCATCTGCGCTTTCCAGTAACTTGGCACGATGAGATCCGACTCTGGGTCCATCACTTCATCGTCGGCAGGATACGCGAGCTGGAACTGGGTCAGCAGCATCTTGAACGCGTACATGAGCTCCTTGTCCATGTACTTCCACAGCGGAAGCGTCTCCAAAAGCGAGTGGCTCACACGGCCGTCCATCCGTGGCTCGGCTTCCGTCTCATTTCGGCTCTCGTTGGGAATTCCAGTCTTCTTCTTGTGCTCATGGCTGATCACTTCGCGGACAATATCGATCACGAGCATCGGATCCAGGATGATGAAATCTCGCAGCTCGCCCGCGTCTTGGTTCTCGTACCAGATCACATCGCCCAGATCATGCAGTGTTCGCAAAATCTCTCGGCACTCGTCGTACTCGAGGCCTTCGACTTCGTCCATCAACTGCTGGCACAGTGGTCGAACGAGCATCATTCCATGCTCGAGGCGGTCGCGGGGTTCGCCTGGTCGATTTCCAGCGTCACGTCTCGTGTTGATTGCTTGAAGGACGCGCGAATACTTGCTCCACATCGGAAAACCTCGTTCACTCGCTTCAATTGCGCATTGTAGTGCTTGGCGCACCGCGTGAATGGAGTCTGGTCGCGTAACGCTCACGACAAGCCACTGATTAGAAGCCAACCGCGCCAGTTTCTCCGACAGCAGTCGAACACGTGCATCACCTCTGCCTTGCCTCGCCCTCGAATGCCCACTCGACACGTTTGCTAAACCGTACTCTTGCTCCAGCTCTCGTATGTAGTTCATTTTCCACTGGTAAACACGAGATTGCAGATCACGCCAAACTCGTGCAGATTCTTCTTCCTCGTTTTTAAGAAGATCTGCCTTTGTACCCAGCACCAGGAACTCGGCATCTGGTTGCCTCGCGAAGATCGTACGCACCCAACGAAAGACGTGGCGGCTAAGAAAACGATCCATAGCTGCCTCGACGGCGGCTGAACGAAGCGACTTGACTGCCTCGAGTTGATCCAAGTACGCCTTGGCGTCGACGACGAGCACGTACAGAGTGCGACGTGAGAAGAAGAGAGAGTGAACGACTTGGTAGACGTCTTGACCGGCGAAGTCCCAAAAGGTGACATCGTGGTGTTTCTTGCTTGGCGAGTTGGCAGCGTCTTCTTCTAGGAGTGCATTGTCGTCGCCCTCGAACTTTTCGTTGGTCGAGTCGATATCGTCAAGCGAGCTCGATACAAGTTCGATGCCGATCGTGCGATCTTGAGCGTCGATCAAAAATGGTCGCATGGTCTCGATGGATCGCACCATGCTGCTCTTTCCCCATTCACTCGGTCCGACCACACAGACTTTGCACCGAAATGTGATCTCGTTGGGCCTTGAGCTAGTTGCATCCGCGAGATACGCGTGCACGGAAGATTCGCCTCGCTCGATGACTTCCATCGGAATCATGAGAAGCTCATCAGCTCCGTCACGATGCTGCTGCTCCCAGAAGAGTACGCTAGCTCGCAATCCGGTGCACCATCGCAAATACTCGTATCTTTCGTCGGCCACATCAACCTTGCTCGCATCCACGTCGTCTTTGATTGCTTTGAGTTGTTCTTGGCACTTAGCCGTCCATTGAGCTCCAAAGCCGCAGAGAATAGATGTCGTTGACGAAGCTGAGATGCTGGAGGAGGCGAACACGGCAAGTTGCAGTGGCGTTTCTTCCTTCTACATTTACGAAAATTGTCACTCCATGAACCGGCCTGCAGCCCACATTTACTGAAGTCGTACATTTGTGAGCGCATGAACATTCGCTCCAGCCTGGAGCAAAGCTTTTGTTTCTTCTGGTCGGTGTGCTCGCGAACTCAGATGGAGAGGTCGATATCCGTCCTGACCATCAAGCCATCACATCAGTTTTCTCCTTCAAACTAGAAACCATGATTATAGGAATCAAAGAAAACCTCATCTGGGATGTCGACGGAAGTCTTGGCCCCTGAGCCGAGAAGAAGTGATACGCATTCACTGCTTTCGGCTTCGCACGCGCAAAGTAGTGGCGTGCTTCCAGTCTGTCTGCGAGTTAGCATCCAATTTGCATGGGCAAAAGAAGCTTCATTTTCAGAATCTACTTTACCTCATCGATGGCGTTGACATCCACATCCAACTCCACGAGATACTCGACGACACCGTGATTCACATTCGAGCACGCTAAGTGAAGTGCAGTCTTTCCGTCCTAGACACAACAGCTTTGGTCAGGACTCAGCTGATGTCAACTGAGACAACGATGAGTTCGCATACTTTCGCGACGGCACGGACATCCTCGCCGTGCTCGACAATCAGCCTGACCAGTTCTTGGTTTCCGCCGGAAGCTGCATGGAGAAAAGTAGACCACCCGTTGCTCTATAATCATGTTCACAGTCAGTCGTTTCGATTTCCACCGGAATAGGGCCGTTCTTACCTCGTCGGTCGCCTTCACATCGGCTCCGTGTCGAATGAGCGCCTTCGCCACTGCTACTCGTCCTCGTCTAACGGCGACGTGGAGCACAGAGATGCCGACCTAATGCGACAACATGATGAGTAAGAAAAGTTGGAAGCATTCGTCGCTAGAGTTTATGCAATCGACAGACCTTGTCCTTGGCGTTCACATCGGCACCATGCTGAAGCAGTAGCTCCACAACTTCCTCACTTCCGAACTGAGTAGCCGCGTGTAGAGCTGACCAACCGAGCTGTATCACAATGGAGTTAGCCTGCGTCGTTACCTCAGACAAAACAAATCATCCTGACTCCTTACCGTCTCCTCGACCATATTCACGTCCGCGCCACCTTCGATGAGCAGTTTGACAGTATCAGTCTGACCCTTACCAGCTGCAATGAACAGCACTGATTGACCAGTCTACAGCAGAGGGAAAATGTTGTCAACCTCCTTGGAGCCAATGACTGATGTGGTAGTAGAACGAACCTTCGTGACTGCGTGCATGTCTGCGCCCTCTTTGATCAACAGCACCATCATCTCTCGATCACCCTTCGCAGCTGCGTAGTGAACAGAGGTCCATCCATGCTGTCATACACAAACACCGGTAGAAAGAATGTAAGCCGTAGATTCACTGGAGCCATAACCGGACAGACATACAAACCTTGTCCGCTTGGTTGATACGCTTCAACCCGTCACCATCCTGTTGGAGGAGCTTGAGAGCGTCTTCTGATCCCATGGTCGCGGCAAAGTGGAGAGCGGAGCGACCGTCCTATCCAAAACACCACATCCGCGTTCAAGACCACCCCTCATAGCTCTAATATGTCTCCAGTGCTCGCAGTGCTTCATACCTTGGTCAGGCCGTGCAAAGCAGCTCCGCGCTTGACAAGAAGGCGGATTGTCTCAACATCACCCGACTGTGCGGCACCGTGAAGAGGTAGCCACCCATCATCTTCCGCAGCATTGATGTTGGCTCCTTCATCCAGAAGTAATTCCACGACATCGTGATGCCCCTTCAGAGCAGCTATGAAGAGCGGTGTCTGTCCACTCTTGTCAGCTCCCTCGATATCCAGTCCGTTCTCAAGACAGTATTTGACGGCGTCAATCGATCCGTGTGATGCAGCGATGTGAAGCACACTATCGCGGTCCTACGGAAATCAAATACACACCGAATCAGCCCATCAGAGTACGTATTCATATCCTCCATGACCTCCGACTCAAATTCGTACGTTGGTCATACTGCGCAGATCTGCTCCCCGCTCCACGAGAAACTTCATCATGTCCACTTCATCCGACTGAGCAGCTCCGTGAAGCACGGCCCATCCGTCTCTCTCAACGGCATTTACGTCGGCCCCTGATTCCAGAAGAATCTCCACGACGAGCTGATGCCCGTTCAAAGCAGCTCTGAATAGAGGTGTTTGCTCTTCCTACAAACATCCGCATGAACTCGTTTCTGTCAGTGTGTGAGGTGGTGAAGTCAACGACGTAGAGGCTGATAGTACTGAACCTGATCTCTGGCCTCCAGTTCTGCTCCACGACGTAGAAGTTCCTTGACAGCATCTGCAGCACCAGCAGTCGCAGCTCCATGCAAAGGAGATCGACGTTTCTACTCGTGTAAGACATACAAATCCCAAGACAGTCACCACTTCCAGTCAGCGCGAAGTCATCCACATGCGTTTGTACCTCATCACGAAGATCCACCTCCATCTTGGCTTCCTCCAGTAGATACGTGATGGCGTCCACGTTATCCATCGCGGCCGCCACGTGCAAGACGGACGCGCCATCCTACGTGTCGTTTTTCGTCAAAGTTAGACATAATCCTAACTCCATAAATAAGCAATAACGACTCGTACCTCTGCCGTGAGATTCAGGTCGGCACCGTGCTTCACAAGACAACGCAACACCTCCACGTTCCCAGCTTTCGCGGCCATATGAGCAGGCACCCATCCAAACTAAATACATAGTAATTTTAACATCAGCGTTCACTCTTCGACAGCCACACAAATCTCGCCGCCGTCTTGCCTCGTTCTGGATGTCCACGCCTTGAAAGCCACTCGTCATGACCATGTCCACGACCGTCGCGTCACCACCAGAGGCCGCCGCGTGGAGCACCGAGTCCCCATCCTAGTGAATTGAATCAGTAGTCACGATCAACTACAACAGCCCCTGCAAGCAACCAGACCGCACCTCATTCACCACATCCAGCCGAGCGCCAGCGTCCAACAGCCAGCGCACGACCGCAGCGTGGCCATTCGCACAGGCAGCGTGTAGTGCCGTGTCTCCGTCCTATTCAGCCAACGAGTCGCATCTTCCGTAAACACTGTGGGTTCAATTTTGAAGCGAGCGCCGCGTACCTCGTCCTGCGCGTTCACGTCTGCCTCGGGCGTCGCGAGCAGCTCCAGCAGCGCATCCAGCTCGCCGTCCGCCGCCGCTTCCGTCAGCTGCGCAGCCAGCGTCATCTCCTCACTCTCCTCACTCGCCAGGCTCGTCATACTCGTCACCCTCGTGGCTTTGTGTCCCCCTTCCTGTTTTGCGGACAGGGAAGGAAACAAAAATGTAAGTTACATTTGATTGTCAGGAAAGAAGGCTTGCACATGTCGCACATTCAGCCAATATCGTAAGATACGGCAATATTCACAAATGTATTACTTCGTAATTTTCTCCATTTTTCAAAACAAGGTGGGAACAGATACTTCAACTTGGACACAAAATCGTTCGGTTTAGTGACATGGCTACAGAGCTAAATTGAGATGACTCCTTTTGGCTACTCGACGCCACGCCACCTCGACGAACTCGCCATTGTAAGGCTCCACAGACTCACGAGTATGGTGGCTACCGTCGCAAGCCCGACCAGTGATGCTGATAAACGCAGTGCGCCGTCCAGTCCTGCAAGAAGCGCTGGTAACGGCTCGCTCACGAGCCGACGCGCGGCCTCGTCTTCGTCGCCTGCGACTCCGTCGTTCTTCATCATCCAGGAACCGAATCGCGACGTCATAATCCGTTCAACGCCGCCATCTCCGACTCAATCTGATGCCAAGTCAACGAGCGGGCGGCATACCAAATCGACGGTCTCCACCTCACGTGTGGACTTGGATCGACAACGCAACGGACTCGCGTCACGTCAGTCGCTTGAGCCCACTCATTCGCTTAACTCCGGCTCTCCAGGTCCACGCAAAGGGCATGGAAACCGCGCAGCAGCGAGAGACGCTGGTGTTCTCCACGAAGAAACTGACGAGGATCTTCTGGTCGATGGTGAAGATCGAGAAGACCACGCACTCGGACATGATACAAGCAAGCACCGCGTCCTGTCAATTCTGAATCGTGTTGGTTTGTCTCCGGATCTGCCGCTCTCCAACTCATGGAGTGCTGCAGTCTTCAGCTCCTCCAAGAAACGCCAACTCATGAAGCCCTCGAATGGCACCGGTGCGAGCCCACATCTTGCTGCCATGCAGCGCAGTCGCTTGATTCCTCTGCCTATCGACATTAGAACTGGGCCCCTCAAGAAGCGCAACACTGAGTACGACACCAACAGCAGTGCGTCATCGTCACTTGGTGCTCGCAGCAGTTCTCTGGGATCGCTCCACGTAGCTCCAGGGCCGACAGATCATTCGTCGAAGCTCGACACTGAGGAGGAGCGAATGAACTACGAGATCTCCATCAGCTCGCTCAAGCAGCGAGTCTCGTACATGGAGAAGGAACTGATCAAGGCGATGAAGCACCGACACTTCGTGGAGAGCCAACTTGATGCGATGGCCAAAGAACTTCACGCCGTGCAGAAGGAAAAGACCCAACTCACGAAGAAGATTGACGACTACGAACAGACCAACTTGCACCAGCGCCACGCTTTCGACAAGCTCTCACAACGATACGCAATTGTGTATGAGAATCTGGCTAAACTCTCGGATGCGGCGGCCGAAGGGGGCACCGGAAATCCAGCCAGCGTCGCGTCAGTCCATCTAGTGATTCAGACGCTCACGAAGGAGAACCAGGAGCTCCAACGCAAGGTAAGAGTGCTTGAGACTCGGCATGCGGATGACAAGATCATCGTAGGCAACCAGGAGAAGCAAATCAAACGTCTGCGTGCGGAGATGGAGGCGCTGCAGCACATGGCTGGCTCCAAAGAGGACACCACAGCAGCCAGCAGCTCAACGACAAAGCCATCGCCAGTCGAGGCGACGAATGCGAGCCGAGCCATAGCAAGCCGAACAGACAGCTCGAACTCAGTCGTTCCTCAGGTTGTTGTGTCAGCGAGCGCCGCGCAACAACAAGGCATCGTCGTGGGCGACGAGTACGCGTACATCGACCCAAACATCCTCAAGGTGCTGGAGAAGGTTGATTCACAGTTCAGCATCACGAACGCGATCTCGCTGTCGGCGATGCTCAAGAAGTGGTTGCACAGTTGTCTCCATGTCGTTGCCTCCACGGATACCCACGCTGTTCTCCACGTGTTGCTCAAGCGAGTGTGTGAGCTCATGCACTGCCAGCACGCCGCCATCTTCCACGTCGACCACGGCAGCAAGAAGCTGATGGGCCTCGTGTCCGAGCGAGGCCACGTCCGGTGGGAACTGCCTTTGGACAAAGGCATCTTAGGCCACGCAGCTCGTCAAAATGTCTTGTGCAACGTCCGCAAGGCGTACGATGACCCACGATTCTTCAGCTCCAGCGACACCACCACAGGCACGAAATCGAGGGAAGTGCTGTGTATCCCATTGACCCGTGAGCTCGACCATTTTCAACCAGACCAGTCCTCCGTGATCGCCAACAACAGCGTCTTCGCGGTCTTGCAGTGCTGGAACACCACGACCCAGAAACCTTTCTCGCCCAACGACCAGATCCTCGGTGGATTACTCGGGATCCAAGCAGGGATCGTGCTCTCGCAGACCAAACTTACGGACAACTTGCAGCGAATCCACAATCGCGTGCTTCAGATCGTCCACATGAACGATGAGCTCGCTGCCAAGTCCGCAGCTCGTACGCCTCCACAAGATATAAGCGACGACGTGTCCGGACCTGGATCGGCTGTCTCGATCGTCCACTTGGTCCGAGCCGCTCAACGCAAATTCGCAGAGATTGTGGGGATCACCAAGCTTCGAATCTACATCTTCGACGCTGAAACGCAGCGGATCTGGTACGCTGGCGCGCAGCTGGATGCCACCGGAGCCAGCAGTTCGGAAGTGCAGATGGTGCCCATCCGCAAGTACGCCAACGTGTCGTCTTCATTGTGTAAACTGGCCCTTCCGCAAGAACCGGAATCGACCCATCAGGCCGAGGCTGGTTCCACAACTTCCGATGGCTGTCGTATCCTGTTGGATCCAACGGCTGAGTCATCGTTCAACGACACTGTAGACTTGAAAGGCGGCGCGAACGGATTGTATTTGGCTCCGATTCGGTCACCGTGGCGAGAGCTTCCTCTTGGTATGATGCAAGTCGCCCGCACTGGCTCGGCATTGCAGTCGGCGACGTCGTTCCCGATTGACTCGCGGCCGATAACTGCGGCGGTGCGACAGGAGCGAGCCCACGCGCAACAGGTCGACGACACACTCACCATGGATCTGATCGAGTTGTTCTGTCAGCAGTTTGCTGGTTTGCTGCACCACGCGCTGGCCTTGCAGTCGCATGAAACGTGTCCAGCGGAAGTCCAGCAAGCGCGACTCGCGTACCTGACGGACCATCTTGATCTTCTCGAGAGCGAGTACGTGCGTGAGCAAGAAGAAGCCGAGGCAGAGGCCGAGATGATGGCCCAGCAGACGATGGCCAACGTCCGCTTGGAGCAGAAACTGCTCAACAGCGTTCTCCAAGGCCAGCGGGATGACGCGGCAGCTCCGACTACAAGAACAAGTCGCTCGAGTCGCCCGAGTAGCGGCTTGACAGCACGACTGCGAGGCGAAGAGCGAGAGTTGCTGGAGCCCGTGCCACTGATTTCAACCGACTCATCGTACGCAATCGACGTGTTGGAACTTGGGGATACCAGCAGCGCTTCTCCAGACGGCAACGGGACTAGCAGCGAGGAGATCAGCGGTGGAGGAACCAGTCCTGATGGAGACAGCGGAGGTAGCAGCAGGGCAACGTCGTTGCTTTCATCACCGTATTCGTTCTGATCGACAGTCTCCACATACACAACAAGGCCTCCAGAGTTCACAGTCGAGTATTTTCCATTCAAAAAATGTATGCTTTTGCACATACCTGTGTCTTTTTGTGCTGCTTCTCCCCAACCCTTCGCCGTTTTACTTAAGCAAGCTCGCCTCGGTTCTGGATGAGCACAACCGAGCGAAGTGGCGCACCACACGACGGAACCCACGCTCGTCACCGGCGGAAAACAAGTCTTCCTGGAAGTCGTACACCTCGTTCGGGGTCAAGAAGGTGACTGCATTTGTCGACTGCGCGTGCACGAACCACTCGCCGATGATCTGGCGCAAAAGCGCACCGTCCAACTTGGCGAGTTGCACCAGCACGCCAGCGATCGAGCCAAAGTCCTCGTCCACGCGGTAACGCGAAATAGTACCCAGCACGACGCCACGAAGAAGTCTGTCGATGAGATCACGGCCGCCACTCGAACCAAATGATTCACGAAGGATCTGCTGCATGCGCCCGCCAACCACGTCAGGTGCCGCACCCAGAAGAGCACGTTCCACAGCTTGCTCCAAGAAGCACAGGGTTCCTTTGTTTGCATCGTTGTGCGAGATCTGGAGAGCCGACACCGAGGACACCAGCAACTGCGCGAACAGCTCGTCTCCCACGACTTCTCCACCAGGAGCATGGACAAGAAGCTGGGGCATTGACCGCACGCTGCGCTCCATCAAGTAGAAGAACTCTTCGATGATGTCGGGATGCGACTGCATGCTCTCCACAGCCTTGAATAATGGCAGCGTGGACGTCGCGAAGCCACCCAGCAGCCGGCTCAACAAATCTTGGATCTCCGCTGCGCGGTCCTGATAGAAATGCTTGAGCGCCATGCTTCCGGCGTACAGGTAAGACGACTTGGGTTCGGCCTGGTAGAATGAAAGCAAATTCTTGGCCATACTTGGCAAAAACGGCTTGAAGTCTGCTTCGCATGAGCGCAGCATACGCTTGTAGAGGCGACATACACGCTCAACCAGCTCATCACTGCCGCGGAAGAGCATCAGCGCCTGGTCAAGAGCGGTCCAGATCCGTTCTGTCATCATGACAAGAGGCTTCTTTCCCGTCTCGTGACTGCGACCACGACGATCGTCTTCCGAAAGGTAGTCGTACAGGCAAATCAACCGCAGCAGCTCTTGCATCACCACCGTCGAATTAACTTGTTGTCCGTTCACGGATGCAGCAAACACGGACGAAAGCCGAACGACGAGAGGCTCCACGACTTGCTCGAGCACAACAAACACTGCACTCGTGTCACCCGACTTGGCCACACCAGTACAGACGCCTTCGAGGATGAGTACTTGGTCCTCAATCACCATCGCTTCATGTTTTTCCACGTACAGGTAGAACCGAAGCAGATCACCTCCGAGTGTCGACCAGCAATCGATTGCAAGTGAACGAAGTGCAGTGGCGGCCGCGCTTGGGACCTGCCAGTCCGCCGCCAGTGAGTCCTGAACGCTTCCGACGACACACTGGTGCAGGAACTCAACTAGAGGGGCAACGTAGTTTTCGTTCGCGCGAAGCCACAACCCGTATCGAGAGACAATCAGACACGCCGTGTACTTGATCGATGGATGAGTTGCAAACTGCGGCAAGTGCTGGAAGATGACTTGTAACGATGGCGACACGACGCGCGAGTCCGCCCGCTCAACATTTCGACCAATAGACCGCACGCAGTACAAGTGCGCTTCGACTGCCTGCCATCGTCGCTGGTCTTCTGGTAGCTGGAAGATGGATTGCAGACCCTGCACACAGTGCGTCAAGATCGACTCGACACCCAATGCATCGCAGCAATCGCGCAGGATGTCGCCCAGCGTTTGTCGGAACGACTTGAAGTCTTGGCGCTTGTCGGACGGAAGCTTGGGGAAGTCTTCGTGGAACTGCAGGTTGTGCATGCAGATGCTCGCGAGACGAATGATTTGGCTCTGGAACTGGAGCGTGATGGGCGATTGCGTTCCGGTGCGTGGGTCCGCCTTCTCGAGCTTGGACAAGAAGCTGAACCAAAATGAAGTCGTGACGTCGGCGATCTCCGTGTCTGGGTAGCTCATGCAGTCGAGAAGCAAGTCGACGATCATGGTCTGGCCCATTTGCTGGTCTCCAAGAAGCAGTTCGATGTACGATTCGCCCAGCTCCGTGAAAATGCGGCACAGCCCGAGGCACTTGTCGGTGTCTTCGTCACGCGCGGCTTCCGCAAAGTCGGTGTTCAGCTGCATGAGCTGCGGCACGAGCCACTGGATGAGCGGCAAGTCGTTCTGGAGGTCTGTGTATCGACGCACGATTTCCACCACGAGGTCCACCGCGACATCGAAGAGCTCATCGTGGCGCAAGAACACAAGCAGCGACTGCATCAGCGCGTTGTTGGAGACTGACGCACAGCTGACATGAGCGTACCGGATCCACGCACGCGCCGCCTGCAGCACGAGCCCCTGGGTCGTGACGTTCTGCGTGGTGCTCGCGTCGTGCATGAGCTGCGGCAGCAATTGGTCGAGCACCGTGGTCGACCACTCGTCCAGCTCACGCTGCATTTGCTCCCGCACGCGTCGCTCCTGCACGTCGCTGAGTTCCTCCGCCATGACGATCAAAACTTCCGCGAGGATGGTTGACGACACGTGGGCAGTCGACAAAAGTCCCAGCGTGTAGCCGATCGCACTCGCACGATTGCCCGTCTGAGCAGTAGCGTTCGAAGCCGCGATCTCCGCCGCTGAGAGTCGCGGAACACACGCCATGAGCGCGAGAATGAGCTGCGTGGGCACCATTTTCGGCATTTGCGGCGGCAACAGCGCGAGCCACTGGATGAGTTTCTGGCACCACGCGCCGAACGAGAACTGCGCGTCTGGGGGAAGCGCGTGCTGGCGACGCAGCTTGTTCGCGAGCGTCTGCGAGGCGAAGAACAGCACGGGAATGGTCTGCGTGAGCGTCTCTGGGTGCTGCTGACACTGCCTCAGGAAGCGGTCGAGCAGCGCGACGGCCACATTGAAAGCCTCTGGCGTGACCTGGAAGGCGCGTAAATACGCGTCGGCGGCTTGTACTTGCTCTGGCTGCGAATGTGCCTGGTACAGCACTTCTAGCGCCGCCAAGACCGTCGTTTCCAGCGCATCATTGGGTGTGGACGCCATGGTGGAGGAGCTCGATATCTCGACTTGTAGCTACCGGATTGAGACGATTCAAACACGGATCGACGGGTAATTGCACGCGGAAGATCTCAGACGATACGTAGAGACCGGTGGAGTCGCAGAGAGCGCGGTATGTACAGCCCAAGACGCCGTCACGTAGCGAGCTGATGGATGATCTTCGCAGCCTGTGCTTTGTCCCTTCTTGACTGAAGAACAGCGACTGGGGAAGGAAACGTCGGCACTAAGTTCGCACAAAGTTCGTCATAGCCGAGACCCGCACTTAGCACGAAAGTATACGGTATACATCAGTATACGAGTGCACCCAATCAGGTTGAACCGAATCATGAGCAGGAAAAATCCCATCTCACACGTCCATCAGGAGAAGGTTACGAAGGTCTATGGGCGTGGCGACGGAGGGTACGCCGACCGACGGCTACGCGTCGCTGCATGCGGCGTGCGAGGCCAACGCGCTGGCCGCCGTGCAGGCGCTGGTGCAGAAAGGCGCCGACGTGAACGTCACGGACGCGGTGCGTTCTTTCTTCGTCTCTCCCTTTAGTAGATGATAATGCGGCATCTGATGGGGTTACGCTGTGGCTATGCAGAAGGGTATGCCAGTGCTGCTGTATGCAGCGGACCATGGAGACTTTGAGATGGTTCAGTACCTCGTGGAGCACGGCGCGGACGTCCACGCGGTCGATAAGGACGGCCGCGCCGTTCTCTTTCTCGCTGTGGGCAAGGGCGATTTGAAAACGGCGAAGTATGTGGTGGACAAGGGCGCGGACTTGAACGCGCTGGACAACGTAGGTCGATGTTGAGGCTGAGTTGGGGCATTTAGATGTGATAGTAACGGTGTTGGCGATGGTGATGTAGCGAGGGCGACCGCTGCTGCGGTACGCTGCGTGGGATGGGAATATGGAGACGATCGCGTGGCTCGTGGACAACGGCCAAGACGTGAATACCGCTGATAAAGTACGGTGTTTCATGAGGGATAACTGGGTTATTTGGAGGCTAACAGGCTACGATGTGGTGTCTTCAGAGCGGCTACACGATTGTCCACCGCATGGCCGTGAAGAAGGGAGTGGACACGATGGGCTACTTCCTCGACAAGGGAACTGATATCAACGCTATGGATAAGGTACAAGGGTCTTGGTGTGAGATGGAATGGTGTACAGTGCTGAAATGGATGTTCCTGTGGATCTGTAGGCTGGGAAGACGGGTCTCCACTGTGCCTTAGAGCGCGAAAATCTGGAAATGGCTGCGTTTCTTATTGAGAGAGGAGCCGATCTGAAGCTGACTGACAACGTACGGTCGCGCGTGGATGACTGTGTTGTATTGTACTGACTGACCTGTTCTTACTATCGTTTAGAACGGACAAACTGTGCTGCACTACGCTGTGGATCGCGAGCTCAAGGACATCGTGACGCTCCTGATCCGAAACGGTGCGGACGTTAACGCAGTGGATAAGGTACGAACTCCACGACAGTCATTCCCATTTGGTTTGTCAGAGCGTTCATGACGATGAGACGTCTCCTGTAGCACGGAAGCTTCGTGCTCTACAACGCAGGGTGGACTGGGAATTTCGATATGGTCGTCATGCTGGTGGAGAGTGGCGCCAATATTCACGCCATCAAAGAGGTTAGTTGCTGACGTTACTATCTTTCCCCGCGTACCGTGAAATGACGTGTTCTTATACTTGCCTCCAGAACGGCAGCTCCATGCTTCACGTGGCGGCGTGGTGGGGGAACGTCGAAATGGCGACATATCTGATCGATAGGGGCATCGAAATGAACGCGGATAGGGTACGCCAGACTTCCTTTGACTTGTCTATCTCTTCGTAACCAATGACGCATTCGTTGCTCTTGTAGGATGGGAAGTCGCCACTCATTATCGCGATTGAGAAAGAACACTACGGCATGGTCGACACACTCGTGGCAAGGGGTGCAAACGTGAATCTGAGCGACAAGGTATGAGCCTGAAATTTGCCTTGCTTAAATTGTTAGTTTGCTGAGAGTAACATTGGATACATTACAGAACCGAAAGTCGCCGTTGCACTACGCTGTGGCCCAAGGCAACGCAAAGATCGTATCGTACTTGCTTGATAAAGGCGCAGACGTCGCCGCTACAACACTGGTGAGTGTGCGGACTTCATCCACTAAAAGTATTTTCTGTGAAGGTCTCATGTTCGTGACGACTGTAGAGTTGGATGTCGGTTCTTCATTGGGCCACGGCTCACGGGAACCTCGACATCGTCACGAGTCTGGTGGAGAGAGGAGCGAACGTCAACGCTGCTACAAAGGTAAGTGATTCTTGACTGATCGATTCACCAGCTATCAATACTCACAGCTTCTTGCGGGCAGTTTGGCAACTCGGTGTTGCACAATGCCGCTGGTAAGGGGAGAACCGCCATGGTCAAGCATCTCGTTGAGCACGGAGCTAACATCAAGGCAGTCGACAAGGTAACAGTCTCAGTTGTCTCACGTTTGGTGCTAGCCTTGAGACTGACTCATTTGGTGTGATGGAATTGTAGAAAGGAAGGGCAATCTTGCACTATGTGGCTGAGAATCTGGAGGCGGAGAGAGTTTCTAGCCCATCCAGCTCGCAGACCAAAAGCACGAAGCTTAATCCAGCTGCTCAGTCGCTGACGGATCGAACTTCCTCGCTGGAGGATGATGACTCGAAAGCAGAAAGAATATCCTTGATGGAATATCTCGTTGGCCAAGGTGCTGACGTGAATGCGACCGACGAGGTGAGAATTCGTTAGGCTTTGGGTTCACGGAAATCTTATTAACTTTATGTTGGTTTTCGTAGAATGGCTTCTCGGTTCTTCACGCGATGGTTGGCAAAGGAGTCGCTGCCTTAGTGAAGTATCTGATTGACGAGAATGTAAACGTGAACGCCATTGACAAGGTACGAAGTAAAACCGAGAGATGTCTCTGTTCCAGTCCTGACAAACTCTTGTTCTTGCTCGTGTGATCTCAGAACGGGCGAACTGCTCTACACTTCGCTGCGGAACGATCAAACGAGCCTGTGCTATCACTGCTCGTGAGCGCTGGGGCTGACGTGAACGCAACGGACAAGGTGAGTAGTTCGAACTGTCGGATTAGACAACGTACAGGTCGATTAACTGACGATTGCGTTTCCAGTTCGGCAAATCTGTGTTGCGGTACTCTGTAGAGGGCCGCAGACTTAAGGCAGTCGAGTTTCTCGTGAACAATGGCACTGACGTGAACGCCGTTGACGGGGTGCGTGCATTGTTCAATTTCAGGGCCTCAGATCTACGTGGGTTGCTGATGAGATCTCGTTGGTGTGTACAAGAATTCGCACACGCTGTTGTACGATGCTGTCCACGTCATGTTCTCTCAGTGTCGAGAGGCATTCTCGGTGGCGCGGACGCTGTGTGGCCATGGTGCCATGTGGGTGCTGCCACCTCCAAGTGAAGCACCTGAGAAGAAACCGCGAAAGGTGCTCGTGTGGCGCTCAGGGCTACAGGCAGCGGTCATACACTGGGTTGAAGAATATCGGAGGACGCCACAGACGACTCTCACCGATATCCCAATTGAAGAAGTGGCTCGTGGTGAAGACTCAGTGCGAACGTATCTCGCCGCGTTGGTTCGAACGAGCGATGACGAACTGAGATACCGTCGAAAGGTGTGCGTGGTCGGGCCGAGTGAGTGGGGCAAAACGAGTCTCGTCACCTCTCTCACGACAGAGACACCGTCACTTGTCCACATCGACGACCGCACGATCGGCATCGATCTGTTTTCGTGCTCGTTCGATAAGTCTGGGGATGACGACCAAGTCGAACACCACGAGATCACGTTTTGGGACTCCGCTGGGCAAGACGTGTACCAAGTGACCCACGCGTTGTTCTTCTCGCAGCGCACGTTGTACCTACTCTGTGTGAACCTTGAAGCGTACGGCAACGAGATCAAGCGCGTAGAGTCGCTGTCGCTCAAGAAAGCTGAGATCGCGATGAAGCGCTTCGTCACTCGCCACGTTCTGCGATGGATCCGACTGATCTTCACTCGTCAGCCTGATGCCCAATTTGTCATAGTTGGCACCAAAGCAGATCGGCTCACGGACAAGATCAAGCAAACGGCTGTGATCTGGCACGATCTGAAGGCTCGTTTGTATACGTGGAAACGCGACCTCATGGCGGAGATCGATGAAGCGAGTCAAGTCTCTGCGACGAGTGACGTGTCTCCAACACCGAGATTCTTCTCAGGTCTCGGTGATGATCACCATGTTCGGCTTCAGGAACTCAGATCCAAAGTCAGTGAGATCATGCCGACCGAGTGGATCGTCGTCAGCAGTGCGGATCTCACTGCCGTCAAGGAGGCTCGCCAGGCGCTCGAGGTCGTCATCGCCGTGGGCGATCGCAGCTTCAAGATGCCTGAGAAATACTCGCGAGTGTTGGAGTTCATCCAAAGACAACGGCAGATAGTAGCGCGTTTCAAGGGAACGAAAGACCGGATCGAGAACATGATCGTGCCATTCCAGGCTCTGTACACAGCTGTCGCGAGAGAGATCGACGACCTCGAGTACGATGACTGCGTCCGCATCATCCAGTCGCTTCACGATATTGGGGACGTCCTGTGGTACGAGAAAGAAGGCTCCGGATACTTCAAGAACGTCGTGATCCTCGACCCCACGCTCGTGCTCGACTTTGTGCGCGAGGTCGTGAACCACAGAATCTCCGGCGAAGCCAAGACTACGGTAGTCGCGATGAACGCTGAAGGGCGGTTGGCGCACGACGTGCTGAGCCGAATTCGATTCTGGCGAGACTCGGATCAAGAGCTCACCCACGCGTTCAAGATGCTGCTGCAGCACTATCAGCTCGCGTATCCAGCCGACAGCAAGCAGATGGACTGGGACTCGGATCTCATTGTGCCTGCGTATTGGAAGATTCGGAAGGTAGATACCTCGGCAATTGTCGGCGATGCACTGTCCAAGGTACCATCAGCAGTTGTATGCTGGGAGTACGAGCTGCCGGCAGAAGTATCGGAGACCGTGTTCGACCACTTCGCAGTCCAAAGCTACTCACCGTTGATTCCTCGGACGATGTGGCGCAACTGCATCGAATCGTCGGTTCCTGGTGCGTTCAAGGCCCGTGTCGAGGTGTGTGAAGACGAGACGACTCGTGCAACCATCCACATCGAAGTGGCTGCTGAGACTGTCGATATCAGCTGGCACTACTTACGATTCTTCGTCATGGCAATGGAGAAAGTGCTTGAAGACTATCCTGGGCTGACTCCCTCGCGATATATCGTGGATGGAGGTGACCAGAAGACGCGACACCGCCTCAATGACGCTCTTGGTGCCCTTGCAGACTCCATGGCGTTGGGCAGAAGCATCGAGGGGCTTCGAGTGTTGATGCCGTGGATGCCGCCGGATTTGAACTGGTTCATGGAGAAAGCGTGGGACGACCCGGCCAAGCTCCACGAAATCCAACTTCGCAACGACGTCCACCAACTTGTAAGCAAGGCCGACGTGCTGAAGAAATTGATCGTCGCGGGCGACACCAAGCGCCGCCTGCCTGCGCTGTGGACGCTTGACTACCGCGAAGATGAGCAACTCGTGCGCCTGTGCATGCTGAGCGACTTGTCCGGTGATTGCTTCCATGCGCCCGTTGAGATTCCGGTGCCTCCGCGGTTCTTGTCCAAGCACGGCAGCTGGCTCAAGGTACGTGCTGCGTGCCACTCTGCAGACGATACATCATTGAGCTCTCGCGTGAGGAGTACACTGATATCTTATCTTTTCTTACGTAGACGGGCTTGGCGATCTGCTCGACTGTCGTCCCGGAAATGATTTCTTTGGGCGTCGTGAACAAGGCTGTCGACTTTGCAGTGTCGGCTCTCAGCAACCAAGTCGAGCGTGCACAGTGTGTCTACAACCTCATCGATAGCGTCGATTTGCAAGCGAGTAGCGGATTCTTCTCGACGGGAAACGCGACGCTGTCCCCTCGAGGCACGTTGGCTCTGCTTCGAGACCTGCTCCTGCTTTACGACGCGAACTTCGACGAGCTCCGCATCTGCGAGCTCGCGAAACTCGAATGCGCTGTGACGGCGGACGGCTCTTACGTGTGGGCAAGTCGCCAGGAGATCATGGCATTCGCAGATCAGCTCACGCCATGCGACGCTGAGGATTCCAGCTTCAAGTATCTCGTGGACCCATCCGTGGCAACATCTCCATTGTCTGCACGTTCAAACTCATCTTCCACGCTTGAAGCCAAGACTCAGCGGTCCCTGTCAGCTACAAGTTCGTCATCTTCCTTGAAGACAGTCAACAATGACTTCAAGCTACGACTCAAGATCCGCGGGACCACGGATCTGCCGGCGTGGGACTGGCGTCGAGCTTATTGCAAGTGGGAGCTCATCCACCCAAAGATCTCAACTCCTCTGGCATCTGATCGAACGGGCCAACACACTGACGACACGCACGAACCGTCGTGGGCATCACTCGAGTTTGCTGTTGCGAACGTCGACTCGCTGGAAACGCTGCGTGCGTGCCGTTTGCACGTAGAGCTCAAGCGTCCGAGTCGCTGGCTTGGAATGGTCAAGCTCATCGCGGAAGGCTCCGTTCGCATTGGGGATTTCGAGCCTGAAGACGCCAGCGAAGAGACGTGGTCTTTGAAGGTCCCCCTGGAAGACGCCATGCCCACGAGACGCGTTCTGCATTGCGAGCTCTCCATCCACAAGAGCTGAGCCCTTCAGTCCAACGAAGCTTTCCGAAGATGGGTTCAACTGGATTCTCGATTGGATACTTTGATTGGATGAAACTCACCGGCCGTTTCTTTGGATAATCCGTAAAAAATGCAAATTATCAGAAAATCCAGTACACACATCCAATAACAGCCAATCAAAGAGCACTGAGTCTGAGTATATTTATATATCTCTTCACCGTCCGTGAAGAGCTCACTTTGACTTTCCGGAAGAGAAAGGGGGATGAGATCCGTTGGTCCTTCCACCTCAATTGATTGGGTGATGATCGCGGGATGCCACTGATCTACCCCCGCACACGCAGTTGGCCTCGTGACCGCCTCGCTCGGCTTGGATCCCTTCGCCTCCCCGCTTTGACCGACCGCCTTCGAGAAGCCACTTCGCAATCCAGTCGTCCGCACACACCACCGCCATGACAGGAACCGCCATTGAAGAGCCCGTGGAAGCCGTGGAGACTGTGGACGTCGACCAGCAGCAGCCGCAGGAGGAGCAGCAACCTCAGGAGCCGCTCGTGGGACCGGAGCGTCTGGCGTACAGCCGCAAGGCGTGCCTCGTGGGCCCCAGCGGCGCCGGCAAGACGTCGCTCGTGCGGTCGCTCACGGCCATGGCGCCGTCGCTGACGGAGGAGGCCGACCGCACGCTGGGCATCGAGATCCACAAGCTGTCGTTCGAGATGGAGGAGACCGAGACCAGCAACACGGAGTTTGATATCTCCGTGTGGGACTTTGCCGGCGAAGACGCGTACCAGTCGGCGCACTCGCTGTTCTTTTCGAAAGACGCGTTCTACATGCTGTGTGTGGACACGCGCGCGTACGCTGACGCGCTGGAGCAGGCGGATCTCATGAGCGTGCGTGCCGGAGAAGCCGCGCGAAGCCGCTACCTCACGCGCAACGTGTTCAGCTGGCTGCGCCACATCTTCGCGCGGGATCCGGCCGCTGAGGTGTTGATCATCGGCACCAAGACCGACCAGCTCAGAGATGACAAGACGCTGAACATGGTGTGGCGCGACCTCAAGCTGCAGCTCAGCGACTGGAAGCGCCGCTACGTGGATGAGATCGAGACGGAGCTGCGTCTCGCCGAGAGCCACGCGTCGGCGTCGGTGGACTCGGGTCACATGCACCGTCCGCTGTCGGCGCAGAGCGTCACGGCGACGAGCAGCCGCTACAGCGGCAGTGCCCACCACGCGAGTTCCTTCGAGGAACTGCGTGAGAAGGTCAACTCGATTTCATTCGATGAGTGGGTGCCCATCGGCTGCAAGGACCCGGAGTCCATTGCTACCGCGATGGAAGCCATCAAGTCCAAGATCGCGTCGAGCGTCAGCAACGTCGACATGTCCGGACGCAACGCTGAGGTGCTGGACTTTATCATCGAACGTCGCGAGGCTGCTGCTAGTCTGGAGGGCTCGCAGGACCGTATTGAAAGCAGCATCGTACCGCTCACGGCGCTGTTCTCAAAGCTCATGTTCCGTGTGCCTGAGCTCGAAGACCACCACGATTGCGCCGAGATCATGCGCCTGCTCCACGAGCTGGGTGAGATCGCGTGGTTCGAACATGAGAACGCTGGGCCACTCAAGGACTACGTGATTTTGGATCCGACTGTTGTCATCAGCCTCGTGCGTGAGGCGCTGAACCACGAAAACTCGATCACGTCGGGCGATCTGTCGATCGTTCACTTCCAGGAAGGCCGTGTGACCCACGAGATCCTCAGTACGTTCGCGATTTGGGAAGACCTGGACAAGGATCTGATCTTCGCGTTCAAGCTGCTGCTGCAGTACTTCCAGCTCGCGTACCCAGCGAACGACCAGGAAGTGGACTGGGATTCGGACTTGATCATTCCGGCCTACTGGAAGATTCGTCAGCAGGCTGTCGACAAGCGTCTGCTGCAGCAGAAGACAATGATGGCCAAGAACGGCGTCGTGCCTGTGGCCAGTGCGAGCTGGGAGTACGAGCTGTCGGCGGAGGTCTCCAATACGATCTTCGAGCAGTTTGCGGTGCAGAGCTACACGGCGCTGTTCAAGCGTGCGGTCTGGCCCAACTGCATCGAGTCGTTCGTGGAAGGAGACTTCGCGTCGCGGGTCGCGGTCTCACCTGGCGATGCTACGCGCGATGTAATTTGCGTGGAGGTGGCTGTGGAAAACCCAGAAGTGCGCTGGCAGTACCTGCGCTACTACGCCATGACCATCGAGCGCGTGCTGGACAACTACCCGGGCCTGAGTGTTTCCCGGTACATTCTTGATTCGGAGGGCAACCGCCACCGCCTTGCGGACGCTACGAAGCGTCTGGAGGACACTGTTCGTCGCGGCCAGGACGAAGGTGCCGTGGCCAATGTGCTCACGTGGGTGCCGCCAGACCTCAACTGGTACATTGAAAAGGCGTGGCAGACGCCGGGCAAGCTGCAGCAGCTGCAGATGCGCGACCTCGTCAAGCAGACCGTGAACCGCCTGGATGTACTCCAGAAGCTGATCGTTGCCGGTGATACCATGCGTCGCTACCCAGCGCTGTGGACGCTCGAGTTCAACGAAGAGGCCAAGCAGATCGAGCTCAAGATGCTCAGCGATCTGTCGGGCAAGTGCTTCCACACGCCGATCCAGATCGTTGTGCCGAGCGCGTTCCTGAACAAGTACGGCTCGTGGATTCAGGTTCGTCGTTGTTGGTCTCTGCTACGTGGGTTGTCTTTGATTTGTTGATACTCATAGCCTTGTTGATATTGTAGAATGGCCTGTGGGTTTGCTCGAACGTCGTGCCGGAGGTGATCTCGCTCGGCATCGTGCAGAAGGTCATCGACTTGGCGTCGCCAGTCGTGGACACGCACGTCGAGCGTGCGCAGGCCGTGCACAGTCTCATCGACAACTTGGATCTGTCGTCCACCGGCGGCTTCAACTCGCGCGACAACCAGACGCTGTCGCCACGCGGCACGATCGCGCTGCTGCGTGATATCCTGAAGCTGTACGACGGCAACTTTGACGAGCTCACGATCTGCGACCTGTGCAACTTGGAGTGTGCCGCCACCTCCGACGGCCACTACATCTGGGCCCACCGCCACGAGATCGTGGCCATGGGCAACCAGCTCACGCCGTGCGACCGCGACGACTTCACGCTCAGCAGTGTGGTCGAGGACGACCAGACGGACCCGAAGTCGTTGGCCCCATCATCTTCGACCTCCAGCTTGGCCCCAACGTCTTCGACCTCCAGCATGGCCACGACGGCGACTGCCGGCTCTTCGTCGCCTACAAACTCTGGTTCACCGACCAGTACGCCGCCATCGTCTCCAACGTCGTCCGCTCCAAGCAAGAGCCCCAAGGCGAGAAAACTCTCGCGGTCGCTGCCGCTCAACCTGGTGTTTGAATCCGCCGAAGGTCTCAACGAAGTGGACTGGAACCACACGTACTGCAAGTGGCAGTTGCTGTACGGCGAGATGAAGACGCCGCTGGCTGCTGGCGTGACGACGCAGCACACGGACGCGTCCAAGCCTCCGACGTGGGGCTCGTCGCCTGCGTTCTCGCTGTCGTGCGTGGTCTCTGTGGATATGCTGCGCGAGTGCCGCCTGGCCATTCGAGTCAAACGACCGAGCCGCTTCATGGTCATGAACCCCAAGTGAGTACTGTCCTTGCAGCTGACCTGGTGGCGTGGTTGCTGGTGAAGCTGACAATGTGGTTTGTTCTGTTCTGTAGGCTTCTTGGTGAAGGCACCGTGACGCTGCGTGACTTCATCCCGGATGATGACGACCAGCAGCAGTTCGAGTGCAAGCCCATCACGGTTGATGTAGGACCTGCGCGTCGCGTGACGTGCTCGCTGTCAGCCGCGTAGGCGGCCTGTGTACGTCGATAGGAGAAATTGGTAGGATAAGAAAACAAATGCAGCTATAATACATGTTTCTATGTTGACAGTGAATTACTTCATCACGTGGGTTAGAGTAACTTGATCAAGTCTGTGAGCCATACTACGTATTAAACCGTTGGGAATGCTCTTAGTATCGTCAAGTGCTATCCCGGCTATCGGGCTCTAAAAGAGTAGCCTTCCTTCAATCGCTCACACGTCGCAGATTTCAGTATCAAAGTTGATCTCCAAGGGACATATCCCGTGCGACATGATATCTCTTGATACTTGTATGGTCGAAGTCGACTTGATCATCCTGCAATGTGTCTTCTATTAGGGTAATTTGGGTGTCATGTACCTCTTCAAATTTTGGTGAGACCTGCCGACCAGAGGCGTTTGGGATGCGGAACGCGCAAGCCAATGTAGTCGGCGCGAAGAAGCCGCTGGTCGCGCAGCGCAACTTTGAAGGCACGATCCGCCGCCGCTTCATCAAGGACACGGTCGTCACGCTCGAGCTCCAGGACCAGTTCTGGAGCCAACCACGTGACTTCCCCCTCGAGATCAAGGACGTCACGCATGACAAGGTTCTATTCAAGGTGCCGGCTGTCTCCAGTGACGCTCAGCAGCCCAAGCGCAAGCTGCTACTGGACGCGTACGGCGTGCCTGTCGTAGGCATGGAGGAACACGATACGTCGTCGCCGCCTGTGCGGAGCACGCAATTCGCGGTCATTCCTGACGGCTTCGCAGCGACCAAAGAGCTCTTCCGCTTTGTCACGCGCTTCAACGTCGTGACCGATATTGAATTATATCTTCTCTTCTCGGAAGACGACGACCCTTTGACTCGTACGCGTGTGGTGATCATGGGCCGCTGGCTCACGCGCGAAGCGGCGTTCGGGATCCAGCGCGAAGGCGGAGACTACTTTATGATCGCGCGCGTGTACGCCGTGGGGAATCTGCTGGAAGGAAAGTATCGAATCGACGTCGCACCGGGCGTCGACTTGGCGCTGATTGTACTCTTCGCAGCTGCGATGGACAAGGAAAGCCAAAAGTATGAAGAGTCTCGCGACTGTGGACGCATTCGACGACTGGCGAAAGCCCACGACAAGCGAGAAAAGAAGAACAAACAGAAAGCGACGGCGGGAAATGAGGCGCCAGTTGAGGGACCCGGACGGACACCGCGTTTGCTTCCGTTCCCCACGTCACCCAGCGCCGCTCGCCCCCGTAATCGCTGTCCAGTTTCGCCGATTCTGCGACTGTGTGGTCTTTCACTACCCATATATTGAGGCCGCCGGCACAACCAGAAGATCTCATATTCCGGCCTCCAACGCTCGACGTGTGGCGTCTCCGTCCGACAGCAGCAGGTCTCGCCGTCGAATGGAGCCCCGCTGGACAAGAAACCGTACTCCTGGGCACAGTTCTGACGACGGAAGAAGCGTCTGCACTCGCGCGTCGAGCTCTCAACCGCGTTAGTGGCTCCTTTGAAAGACACTTGTGGCTCGATGCTCCGTATGCGCTGTGGACAAATATCAAGCCCCCCAGTGCTCACGTCGCACGCACGCTCCTGAAGCGACCGGCTCTGGATAAATGTGACGCTGAACACGTCGGATGTCATCGAAGATGGGCACTAAACGATGGACGGATTGCGGACGCACTTCACGAGGTAGACTGGACAACGGTGATCAAATCTCCAGGAGTTCCAGCATCACAACGACTGCTTTTCCACAAAGTCAAGGGCGATCGACTCAGCGGATGGGATCGCACGACCGAACGCCGCGGCTGTCCTCACTGCCCGGTGGTTGGGCAAGACGGCGGTTCTGCCTTCCACATCATGTGGGCGTGTCCCAAAGCGCAAGATCTGTGGCGGCAACTACTCGCATTTTGGTCCCACGTGACCACGGCACTGTCCGCACTGCACAGCGACTCCACAACACGTGCCATCTTTCGACTGCGCATGGCCAGTCCTCCGGACAGGTTGTAGCAGCACACGGAGCTCACGCGTCTTGGCAAGCCGACGGCAGTGGATACGGTCGCCACGGCGCTTGCGCTGCAAGCAGCATGGCAGCGGCAAGCTCTGCTCACCTTTCACGTGATCAGGCGCTGGCGGACTGCAGCGGACACACCCGACGAAATCTGGCCTCACGGGGAAGCTCTGGCGCGCCACCGAGCCGGTCTCCAAGCCGTGCGGCGCGATCTCCGCTGGGACCGAAGTCTGGACAGTCAAGCTACCAAGTTCACCGCGGCAGCTCTCGACGTGCTTTTCAGCACCGATGAGAGCCCACAGACGCTCTCCTAGGACAGTTCCAGCGTGCAAAACGGCGACTCGTATCTGCTCTTCTTTGACGGATGCTCTTGTGGAAACCCGGGCCCTGGTGGCTCCGGTGCCGTTGTCGTGCGAGTCAATGCCAGCACTACCAACGCAAGCGTCGTGTGGTCCGCTGCAATGGCACTAAGCAACCCACGCACGACCAACAACCAAGTCGAGTACGTCGGTCTCCTCACGGGTCTCAAGGCAGCGCACGCGCAGCGCTGGATGCCTCTGGCGGTCGTTGGGGACAGTCAGCTTACCCTCAAACAAATGGCAGAGTACAAACCACCGAAGAACATTACTCTTTTGCGGCACTTCGCGGACGCTCGACGCTTAGCCAACCAGCTGCGTGAGACGACATGGCGCCACCACTACCGTGCCTCCAACAAGATGGCAGACGCAGCAGCCAACGCAGCGATGGACGCCACCGCCAGTAGTCACGTGTTCCACCCGACGGATCGACGCGAGCACGTCCGCCGACCACCTCGCTTCGGACTTTGCCCCGTGGCAAGAAGTGCAGTTTGGTACGTAGGTATCCTCCCACCTGGGCCTGCAGCCCGGCTATTTGAACTCTAAACGAGCAGTTTAATAGACCTCAATTCATCATCATCGCCAGTTGAGGGACCACGGTAGTGTCAGCAAGCTGAGTGGCTTCGCTTTGAACAAGGTGTGCGACGGCAGGAAGCCCGCGTGAGATAGGCGTCCGCATAGGGTTTATTGCAAATGTGATACAAATCGAAAATATTCGCAAGAAGTGAAACAAATGACCATAAACAGGGCATTTTTGGCTTCTAGGGCGCAAGATCGCGAGAACGCCAACTTTGAAGCCGCCTCTCAACGAGCTTTGCCCGCGCAACAAGCATCTTTCATGCGCCATTTAAGCTGCATGCTGAGGGCTTTCTTGTGGTATCATGTTTGAGTTCGCTGGGTGAGTGCACGCATGGCCTTAGTGAGACTACGAAAATGCCTTTTTCCTCTGGATGCGTGTATCACTTCTTGCGAATATTTTCGATTTGTATCACATTTGCAATAAACCCGTCCGCATTTTCCACTTGTCAAACATTTCCCTGTCAAATCGAATATGAGTCCCTCAAAAACCACAAGGTGAAGCCAATCGAGTGCGGTCTTCTATTGAGGTCATCTTACGGAAATGGACCGCTTGCTGCACAGTGGGAGGGAAGAGTAACCGAGAGGCAAGAGAAGAGAAGCGCTGTGAAAATGGAGAGCGCAGGCTCGCCGCAGGTGCAAGCAGCGGCTGCGGGTGCGCTGGAGAGACTGCAGACGCTGCTGGCGATGCCCCGTGCAGACGTGGATGCGCAGGACGAGGTACAGTACAGGGCTCGTTCGCGGCGTGTGAAGCCATGGCTGTCGTGGTGTGGCGACTAACGCTTCTGTTGTTGCTGCTGTGTCGAAGGGCGACACTGCGCTGCATGCTGCGTGTGCACGTAGCCACGCAGCAGTCGTGCGCTTGCTGCTGGATGCCGGCGCGCGGCTGGACGTGAGGAACAAGGTACGGCGGATGGCTTTCCTCATGGTGGACAGCTTTCCTCATGTACCCGTGGTGGCCTCATCGATCATGTCGAACACTATGTTGTGGTGCTGATCCACACTTGGGTGCCCATTGAGTAGTACGGGTGGACGCCAGCGCACGTGGCTGCGAAAGCTGGTAATGTGGAAGTGTTGCGGACCCTCGTGAGGCACGGCGCCGACGTGAAACTGGGGGCAAAGGTACGGCACGGCACGGCACGCCAAGAGATCCCCTTGTCGATGGGTTGTTTGTTGACGGAATCGACTGGATCATGACTTCAGCACGGAGAATCCGTCTTGCACGTCGCAGCGCGAGCGAACAAAGCTTGCGTTGTCCAGTATTTGCTGAAGGAGTTGGCGATGGATGTGGATCTCCGCAGCAAGGTATAGTTCGCACTCCTCGATGACGCCTTCCTCACAACTTAGCGGCTAACGGAAATGCAATGAGTAGACAGGCCGCACGCCGTTGTGTCGAGCAGCAACCGGTGGAGCACTTGAGGCTGTGACAGAGCTGTTGGCTTGCGGAGCTGGAGTCGACGAAGCTGACGATACCAGAGTCAAAATCTTTCCTGTCACTGATCGTAATTATGCCGCTGATGTGTCGTACTCCTTACGGTTAGGACAAGCAATCGCCGCTCTTCAAAGCTGCCTTGAATGGACATCTCTCAGTGGTCGAGCTACTTCTGGAGAAAGGTGCAAACGTGAACGCTGCGGAAATCGACGGATGGACGCTATTGCATGGTGCGGCAAAGTCGGATGATTTGGACACGATCAAGGTTTTGATCCAGCATGGAACTGATACGCGCTGTTTGACGACGGTAGACTGCGGTTCCATTGTCTCAACACTTGAGATGTGGACAGTTTTGCACTGACGTGTGTGGGTTTCTACGTACTAGGACGGCCGGTCGGCACTTCACCTTGCGGCGGAATGCGGATCTGACGAAATCATCAAGTTCTTCATCCACGAGGGGCTGGAACATTTCTGACGACGATCTCAACATTCTGGATGAGGTACGTTGTCCATTGTCACGTTGCAACTACGTAATTCCCTTGGTCTGAACGACAATTCTTTCTGTAGGATGGGTGTGCCCCTATCCATTACGCAGCTCTCAATGGAAACGTGAATGCAATCAAGTTGTTGCTTGAAGCTGGATCGAATGTGCACGAAGCCGACAGTGTACGTCAGCGAACAAGGAACTTCGTATGGAAAGCAGACTGACGGTGGGTGGTGACGTTGCTGATGCAGGATGGGTGGTCGTTGGTGCATTGTGCTGCTCAAGGAGGAAGTGTAGAAACCATTCAACTCCTGCTCCGTGAAGGAGCTGACATCAACGTCAAGGACAAGGTTGGTTGCACTCACCGACAGCGCTTCTTGCATTGGTGACTGATGATGTATATGGTGTGATGACACGTAGGAAGGCACAACGGTTCTTCACGTCGCGATCTCCAACGGAAATGACGCCGCAGTCAAGACTCTCATGCAGGAGGACGCCGACGCGAAAGCAATCGATACGGTATGTCATCGAGTTATTCGTCTCGAGGCTAAGTGATATTGACTCTCACTTCCACACACGCTGCCTTCTTGAAGAGCAACGGTTGGTCAAGTCTCCTCTATGCAGCTGACGGAGGCAGCGTAGCGTTGCTCAAGCATCTGCTCGATAATGGCGAGGATGTGAATGCCATCGCGAACGTAAGAAGCGGTTGATCTACTCACCGCGTGGCGCGGACTGACCGTTTTTCGCTTGGATACTAGGATGGAAAGACTGCTATTCATGTGGCTTGCAGTGCAGGCAACAGAGACGCGGTCGAGTTCCTTGTTGGGAAGGGGGTGGATGTGAATGCCGTCGGCATGTGAGTTTGAAGCTCACTATCGGGGAGAATATCTAAAGCTGACGTATCTGATGACACAGAACGATCAGACTGCATTGCATTACGCTGCAAGCTCTGAAGGAAGTGGCTGTGTTACAACTCTACTGAAAGGCAGAAAGAAGGATTTCTTCGACAAACCAGACACGGTAAGCAATTTATCCTGCTCCGCTATTCCAACGAGAGAACGAATATTGACACGATTCTGAATATTGTGGTAGGACGGATGCCGACCGATCCATTTCGCAGCCAAGGCTCATTGTGTTCAATAAACAACAGAGGTACTGGAGGCCGGCGCTGATATCCATGCGCTCAATAATGTACGGTTTCACTCTGGTGGATTTTTGAATATGAGGCGAAAGGGAGTACAACTGACTGCCTCTGCGACTCACATGAACAGGAAGGCGAGTCACCTCTTCAGCTTGCTGTGTTCGCAGAATCGAGTGGTTCGGCTTTCTCCACAGCATCCGTTTTGTGCAGCTTCGGGGCAGAATGGACCCACAAGTGCGAAGAACTGCTGATGGCGTTAAAAGGAGCAGTGGAGATGGATGGAGTGGATGCAACTGGTAGCGGGCAACTACACAACGAGGGCCAGCACCTGCAGTGGTGCTCCGGGCTGCGCGCTTGTATCCTTCACTGGGAAAAACAGCGCCGAGAGGGAGAAACAAACCTAACCAACGTTCCCATGGAAGTTGTCCAGCGAGGCGAGACATCAGTGAAGACGTATCCCGCTGATGCGACTAGCTCAACCGGTGATGAGCTCGTGTATCGGTGCAAAGTGTGCGTCGTGGGACCAAGCGAGTGGGGAAAGAGCAGCTTGGTGCGATCTATCGAGACGATGAAGCCATTTCTGATGGACATCAAGGACCGCACGATCGGCATCGAGCTCGTGTCGACTTCATTGACGGAACTCGAGAACATGGGACCGAGTCCCAACAAAGTAGTCCGGAGCGTGTGTGCAAGTGCTGACAGTCCGAACGCTGAGAGCCCAAGACATCACGAGGTCACATTCTGGGACTTCGCCGGTCAAGACGTGTACCAGGTCGCTCATTCACTGTTTTTCTCGCGACGTACGTTGTACGTACTCGTCATCGATGTCAACGCGTACTCGAAGCAGCTCGACGCCGTCAAGACGCTGCGATCAGTGGCGGCCGAGGCATCGATGGATCGATTTCTGAGCCGCTTTGTTTTCCGTTGGGTGCGCACGATCTTCTCACGCCAGCCAGACGCGGAGTTTCTTGTACTCGGGACCAAGGCTGATCTTCTTGAGGATGAAGAGAAGGATTCTGTGCGAGTATGGCAAGATCTACAGCCCCGCAATTATCAGTGGAAGATCAAGTACATTCGAGAGATCGAAGAGAGTACAGCATGACGACAAGGTCCTCGGCCTCACTTCCAGGTAGGAGCACTGCCATCCATGAGACCAGTCGAATCACCGGAGATAGTGTTCGCGTTCGAGAACTCACGCAGAAGCTGGCTCGATTGGCGACGGATAACTGGTTGGTGGTCAGCGTTACTCGCCCAGATTCGATCGAGATGGCACGGCATGCTTTGCAGCGCACTATTGAAACCAATGATCGTGGGTTCCCCATGTGAACCAAGTACTCGCGTGTTCACAAAGCGATCGCCGATCTGCGCGCTGCAGCCAATCGCCCAGGAGACCGACTTCACCGCCTCGAACATGGCATGATGCTGTTTCGACCTCTGTGCGCTAAGCTGATGGACAAGGTTGAGGGTCTCGAGTACGACGAATGCCGCGAGATCCTGCGAACGCTACACGATTTGGGCGACGTGATCTGGCACGAGAATCAGGAAGCAGGTGAGCTGCGAGACTTTATCATCCTGGATCCAATGCTCGTAATCGATATCGTGCGCGAAGTGATCAGCCACGAGCACAAGAAGAAGAAGAGCGGCGTTTCTTCTGAGAACCAAGGGGAGACCACGGAGAAGCCGCGTATTGACGGCCGCGTGAGCCACTCGCTGTTGGAGACGTTCCCGCTGTGGAAACACATGGACAAGGAGCTCATGTACGCGGTCAAGATGCTTCTGAAGCGTTTCCAGCTCGCGTATCCGGCGGATGACGAAGTGATGGACCCGGAGTCGGATCTCATCGTACCGAGCTACTGGAAAGCTCAGATGGAGGCCGTTATATCCAGCGGTGCCGTGTCTGTTCCTGCAGCTCCGGTCAGTGTGAGTGTACTGACACGGCCCAACCGCCACTACTGGGAGTATGAAGTGTCGGCGGATCTGGCGGACTCGATCTTCGAGCAGTTCGCTGTCCAGAGCTACACGTCGTTCATGAAGCGAGATGTACGAGCCAACTGCATCGAGTCGAGTTGCGCCGAGTTCGACTCGTGGATCACGCTGCACCCAGGAAAGACGAAGCACGATGTCATTCGAGTGGAAGTCGCGAGCCAAGACCCTGACATCTCGTGGCTCAACATGCGTTACTACCTGATGAAGCTGGAGAAGGTGCTGGATGGGTACTCTGGCTTGGCTGTGCCTCGCTATGTAGTGGTCAATGGCGAGCGTCACTCGCTGTCTCCCGCCACGAAGGCGATTCGAGACAGCATCATGATGGGTCGAGACGTCAATGATTTGCGAATGGAGATGCCGTGGCTGCCCCCAACCTGGAATGGTTCATCAATCGAGCGTGGAGAGACATTGCAGCATTTCAAGAGCTGCAGATGATGCATTTGGTGCGCGACATGCTCAATGTACTACAGAAGCTGGTGGTGAAGAGCGAGTCGCAGCGTCGGTACCCAGCCTTGTGGTCACTCGAGTATAAACCAGAAGAACGTGTTGCGATGCTGCGGATGCTGAGCGACTTGTCTGGTCGGTGCTACCACGTGCCGATCGAGATCGAGGTGCCACCAGCGTTTTTGGCCAAACACGGATCGAAGATCAAGGTAAGTACCCGAGACCTCAGACTATGGGCTTGAATAGCGTCTGATCTACGCGCTTGTGTCGTATTTGAACAACAGAGGGGATATCGCTGTTGGCCAACGTGCTGCCGAGCTCGTTGTCGATTCCAGTTATTCAAATGGCCATCGACGGCGCCGTATCATGTGCGCAACCTTCGAGTACGTTTGTATTTGGCTTGACCTTTGACTGATGTGGTACTGTACTGTAGGTTTGGAGGCGAGACCGAGCAAGCCACGGCAATTCACAACCTCATGGAGCACGTGGATCTGACGACGTCCGCCGGGAAAGTCGTCAAGAGCTCCACTGATTGTGGGTTATCTCCTGGTGGCGCGATGGCTGTGTTGCGAGACCTGCTCAAGCTGCACAACGACAGTCTGGACGAGCTTTCGATCACCGAGATCTGCAATCTGGAGTGTGCAGCGACCTCGAAGGGCGAGTATGTGTGGGCTCACGCGCACGAGATCAGCATGCTCAAGAAGGAGCTGACGCCGTGCCAGCCTCGGTTCAATGCCGACACTGCATCGAGTCCATCAGCAAACCTCGAGCCTCATGACGAGCCACAGTCAGCTTCACGTACCCCATCGAAGCTTTGTCTGAGCCTGTTTATCGAGACAGTGACGGGGCTCGCCGACTGGGACTGGTACAAGACGTACTGCACGTGGCAGCTTTTCTACCGGGATGTGAAGACCCCTTTGGCCAGTGGAGCGACGACCACCAACGCCGATAGCAACGTGCAGCCATCGAGGCCGACACTCAAGATGTCTCTGGATGGCATCGAGAGTGTGGAGATGCTTCCCGAGTGCCGTCTCGTGGTCCAAGTCAAGCGCCGCAGCCGCATCGGCTGGATTAAGCAAGTATCCGAGCGTGTGTGAGATCTTTGCGGATACCTGTGCGGAGGCTAACGTCATTGGTTCCGTATTTCTGTGCAGGCTCATTGGCGAGGGCCAATTGGATCTCCGTGCGTTCATTTCACTCGATACCAAGCTCAGTTTCAGCGCATCCCCAATCGAAGTGGAGCTCCGAAACACTGGCTCTTCCTCCACGAAACGCATTGTGGGGTGCAAGATCAGCTCCACTAGCAGCTAAAGGAAGCACCCGCAGCATGTAGTCCCGTCAATCGACCACGAGTGTAGCCATGTCCCCCCTGAACCCAATCGTACTTTAAACGAGCGATACTGTAGGCATTTTACACTATACATGTGTAAACGTATAGTGTAACCGGATAGTATACATCTCTCTGTTCCGACGTCGCACGAACATGGAGCCAAATGCCTCTCCGGTGACCCCGCCTTCGCGCGTGTATATGCGTCCCCCACACCGCCACAGCCGCACAACCACGTCCTCTCTGTTCCTCCGTATCCATAGCTACCCACTGCATCACCGTACACCCTCCAAACATCCCAAACGGGCCGCCGCCGCAGTCCGCATTCTGGTCGACGACTGACTGGGAGCTCCCGGATTGGCCAGCGCATCCCCTTTTTGGGTTCAAAATCACTTGCCCGCCAGTGGGCAGTTCACAGACTGTGAGAACGAAGCCGTAGAGTGGAGTGGAGATGCCGCTGTTTGAGACGCTGCACCACGCGGCGTCGGCGCCTGACGACGACGTGGAGCCCGTGGCGGCGCTGCTGGCGAACGGCCACGACGTCCATGCCACAGATAAGGTACGAAATAGAGCGCGCTTTCGGCTGTAAAACGGACCAAGGACACTCATGGGTCGGTGGGGCTTCTGGATAATACTGTAGGCGGTACGCACGCCGCTGATGCTGGCTGTGCGTTACGACAACCCCAACATCGTGGAGCTGCTGATCAAGCACGGCGCCGATGTGAACGCTGTCATGCCGGTGAGGAGTTGATCGAGTTTTTACGTTAAAAATGCTGCTTTTGGAAATGGTTTTTTCTAATGGAGTGGGCGTTTTACTGTAGCGCGGCTTCACGGCGCTGCACTACGCTGCTCGCCACGCGCGGCTGGAAATCACACAGTCGCTGATCGCGCACGGCGCTGATGTCAATGCCGCCATGGACGTACGTTTTCATAAAGCACAGTTAGATGGAGTATTTACACTAATTCTGACCAACAATTGCGTGGATTGATCTGTGCAGCACGGGCTCGTCGTAGCCCATGTATCGGCCGAAGACGGACGCCTGGAAATCTTCAAGTATCTCATTGAGCACGGCGCTGATCCCAATGCTTCCATGATGGTACGGACAAAAGCCCGTCAGTTTTGACGGTTTATCTGCATGATTTGTGAAAATAACGGTGCTTTGGTTTGGACAGAACGGCGTGACGCTGCTCCACACGGCGACGCGCCAGGGAAGCCTTGATATCGTGAAATACCTGGTCGAAGTATGCGGAGTCAACCCCAACGTCACCAACAACGTGCGTGAAGATCAAACTTTCAGAGATACCTACAAAGTCAATGGGACTGAACAAGCTGTGGGTTTATCTTGACACAGGCGGGTGTGACGGCGTTACACGACGCTGCAGCTGAGAAGAAACTGGCCGTACTCGAGTATCTGATCGATCATGGTGCTGATATCAACGCCGTCGACAAGGTTCGAAACCTGGACTGTCTTGCAAATTGGTGGGCACCGAAAGCTGTGAGCACTGACGAATACTGTGTGGCTTGTTTCTGCTGTAGCAACGCCGGTCACCGCTGCTTCGTGCGATCTGGGGCGGATTGAGACGTTGTGAGGAGGTGTATCCGATCGTCCGCTCGCTGTGCGATCGCGGATCGCCGTGGGATTCGAGTTGTGTGCGAGAGATGGCGCGAACGGTCAAGCTGATGCACAAGCCACCGAAAGAGGGTCAAACCGAATCGACGGTGGATCCAAAAGCTGTGTGGCGAGTCGGTATGCACGCTTGTATCGTCCACTGGCACAAGCAGCGAGAGGACGATCCGGCGGCCGTGCTGCAAGAGATCCCAGTGGAAAGTATCAAGCGAGGTGCTGACGCTGTCGCCACTTATCTCGCCAATATCAAAGCGTCTACAGCCGACGAGCTGGTGCTACGCCGCAAGATCTGCGTGGTTGGGCCGAGTGAGTGGGGTAAAACGAGTCTGGTCAAGTCGCTGACGTCCCTGGAGCCTTCGCTGGTGCACATCGATGCGCGCACGATCGGCATCGACCTCTTCTCGCACTCGTTTATCGAACACTGCGCCGACGGCAAGACGACCAAGCGCCACGAGATCACGTTCTGGGACTTTGCCGGTCAAGACGAGTACCAGGTCGCCCACGCTATGTTCTTCTCCAAGCGCACGCTGTATTTGTTGTGTGTCGACCTGGAGAAGTACGATCTCGTGTGGCAGGCGACCCAAAATGCAGTTCACGCACGAGACGGTGAGAACGCGATGGCTCGATTTCTGCGAGCGAACGTGTTCCGCTGGGTGCGTGCGATCGTGTCGCGACAGGCAGATGCCGAGTTTGTGGTCGTCGGTACCAAGCTGGACAAGGTCGAGAGCGAGAGCCACGCCAACCGACTGTGGATGGATCTGAGCTGGCGTTTGAGCGAGTGGATGAAGACGTTTGCCCAAGAGATTGAGCAGGAGCTCGCACATGTCGGCGATAGGCTATCCAGCGAGTCACTCAGTGATGTTGACCGTGACGACGCGTCCCAGGAAGACCGGTCAGTTTTCATGTCGCTCAAGACCACGCTCCAGCATTTGTTCACCAAGGATTGGCTGGTCGTGAGCAGTGCGAGTGTCGACTCGATCTTACGAGCACGAGCGGCGCTGGAGCTCAAGCTCACGGGCAGTGGAGGTCGCAGCTTCTTGATGCCGATCAAATACACGCGTGTGTTGGAGTCCATCTGCCGTCGGCGAGAGGAGGCTGCGCGAATGAGCCACGCCGACCGTATCGCAAACACTGTTGTTCCCGTCCGTGCACTGTGCTCCTCGTTGATGCGAGAGATCGACGATCTAGAAGGCGAGGAATGCAGAGAGATTCTGCAGACGCTTCACGATCTTGGTGACGTGCTGTGGTATCAGCATGAAGCCTCAGGCGTGCTCAAGGACACGGTGGTCTTGGATCCGACGCTCGTGCTGGACTTCGTGCGTGAGATCGTAACCCACGAGTATACCAAGACCGCAGCAAGTGAACCGGCCGCTTATGTCGAAGAAGGACGACTCACGCATGAAATCGTACGGAGTCGTCCACTGTGGAGAGATCTCGACGACGAGCTCACCTTCGCCTTCAAGCAGCTCCTGCAGTACTTCCAACTCGCGTACCCGGCCGACAATTCGGAAATGGACTGGGACTCGGACTTGATCATCCCGACTTACTGGAAAATGAGCAGTCCCGGTGGAGACCGCACCGAGCCACAGCGACGTCTGCGTCAGCAAGCTTCGATGGTGAAGCGTCATGGCCTCGTCGACGCTGCCTCCCACTTTTGCTGGGAGTATGAGCTATCAGCCGAGGTATCGGAGACCGTGTTTGAACACCTTGCTGTGCAGAGCTATAGCTCTTCCATCAAGCGCCATGTCCGTCCGAAACGTATCGAGGCTTTCGTCCAAGACGACTGTGCTGCGCTGATCACACTGTCGGCTAGCGGGTCGTCTCGAGACGTGATTCGTATGGAAGCAGCGGTGGTGGATGTCCGTGGTGGTTGGCAGTACTTGAGGTACTACGTGATGGCACTAGAGACTGTACTGGACGGGTACCCTGGCCTTTTAGTATCTCGCTATGTGGTCGACTCGAGCGATGACAATGAGAAGACGAACCGCCACCGGCTCAGCAGGGCACTCAATATGCTCCAGGACGCGCGCTGGATGGGCAAAGACGAGTCGACAGTGTGGGAAAGGGTGCCGTGGCTTCCTCGCGATATCGACTGGTTCATCGAGAAGGCCTGGCGCACACCAGGTGCCCTACAGCAGCTTCGCACCCAAGAGCTCGTGCGTGAGGTGGTCAGCAAAGTCGACGTGTTGAAGAAGCTGGTAGTCGCAGACGAATTCCAGCGTCGATTCCCAGCGTTGTGGACACTCGAGTACGACTCACACGACGCCAAGAAACCCACCGTGCGCATCCGCATGGTCAGCGATCTAACAGGCGAGTGCTTCCACGACCCCATCGAGATCGAGTTGCCACCGTCGTTCGTTGCCAAGCACGGCAACCTCCTTCGGGTATGTCCAGGTAGTGCTGTGAGGCGTTCTTCGTGTGGCTAATTTTTCTTTGTCGTTGCTGTAGGCTGGCATGGCGATCCTGTCGAACGTCGTCCCCGAGATCGTCTCGCTCGGCATCTTCCAGAAGGTCATAGACGCACTCTCGCCAGGTACGCTTACTGTTGATCCTGCTTTCAGTACGAGCTAGCCACTCACACGGTGTTGTTGCCATTGAACAGTGGTGGATAACCAAGTCGCTCGAGCCACGACGCTGTACAGCCTCATCGACCAGTTCGATCTATCCTCTAGCGTTGGTGGCAGTGCTGTTGTCGAGCCAGCATCCAGCCAGAAGCTTTCTCCACGCGGTGCAGTCGCTCTGCTGCGAGACCTGCTCACGCTTCACGACGCGTCGTTTGATGAGCTTACGATCTACGATCTGGCCAAGCTCCAGTGCGCAGCGACTGCCGAAGGCCACTACATCTGGGCCCATCGCCAGGAGATCATGGCTCTCGGTGACCAGCTCACACCGTGCGACCCGCAGGACGTACACACGGCACTGAAACGCACACTGTCGTCGGCCTCGACGTCTTCGTCGTCCTCCTCACTGACCAGCTCTGCATCATCGTTCAAAAACAACGAGACTCCAGTACGTCTGCGACTGATCATTACCAGCATCTCGGGCCTCGCGGCATGGGACTGGCGCAAGACCTACTGCCACTGGCAGCTCGTCCACGCAACGAAGGGTCTTCTAGGATCAGGTGCGACGCCGCAGCATGCCGAGTACTCTCTGGCTCCGTCCTGGGTGTCGCTCGAGTTCATCTTGTCAAATGTCAAGTCCGTCGAGCTGCTGAGCGAGTGCAGTCTCAGCATCCGTGTCAAGCGACCAAGCCGATGCCTCGGCGTTGTCAAGTAGGTACTCCGCGGTAGTGTGCTCTTCTGCCTGTGGACGTCGAATGACTGACGTTTGTACTTCCTGTCATTAGGCTGCTTGCTGAAGGCGTCCTGCCACTGACCAGCGTCATCACTTCCGAGTCGCTTGCCGCTGACGGTCTCACGTTCCGAGTGCCTCTTGAGTCCAACGATCCTCCCTCACGCTTCGTAACCGTCAACCTCACATCGTGATGGAGCCTCCGGATTCACAAGCTCCACTCTCTTTGCCAAGCATGTGAGTGTCCATCGATACATGCATTATACATCCAAATTATTCTCGCGACGACATGCAGATACCAAGGTCTACCACGTGTGCGCCTCGTTCACACTACAACGACATCACTAGGACGCCTGCGCAACTGGCGCGCTCGCGGCCTGCAGTGTCGTCGACGTCGGCAGCACGGCGCCCACCGTGCCCACGACATTCACAGTTCCATGCGTGGCCGTCGCAGGGACGCCCTGGCCTTCCGCAAAGTTAATGTTGCCGGCCTTGCGCATCTTGCGCTCAATCTTCTTCTCGCGCTTGATCTCCGTCTTGAGCGCCGCGCGGTCCGAGCCACACTGGTTACGGCGGGCCTGCTCGTCCATGGCCGCGGCAAACAACACGATCAATGCAATGTCCACGCCAGGCGCAATGTCGATGCGGTACTTGTCACTGGTCACCGTCTCGACACAGTTGACCTCTCCGATCTTGTAGATCGTCTCTCGCTCGCCACGCTGGATACCAAACACGGCACGACGCGCGAGCCACTTGCCGATGACACACACCTTGACCATGCCCTCGGGCGAGTCCTTGTTCAAGATGAGCTCGAGCGGGTAGTCGAACGGGTTGAACTGCGTGGTGAAGCGGAAGAGCTCTTCAGTCGCACTGGCGCCGCCCGGCGTGATCACGTACTCGGCCAGCGACGGCGGCGCGTTGCTCCACTCCATACCCAAGATGGGCACGCGGAACGCGTCCAACAAAAGCTTCTTCTCGTTCTCACGCGGCGCATTGTCGGGAGAAGGCGGTAGGCGGAACAGCACTTGGCCCGAGCGCAGGTCCTTGATCTCGATCTCGTCGTTGTGGGGCTTGGTCCAGAAGTGCTCCTCGAGCTCGATCGTGACCACGCGCTCCTTGATGAAGCGGCGGTGGATCGTGGCCTCGAAGTTGCGCTGGATGATCAGCGGCTTGGTCTTGTCACTGTGCGACTGGTTGTTGCCCATGGTGTTTTGAATGAGGAAGATCGATCGCGGACAGAAGACGGAATCGAAGAATGAACTCGTCGTTGTAGAAATGACAGAGACTCCGCTGGGGAGCAAAGCAGAAAGAGAGGGGCGTGGGACTCACTTTTGCAATCCAGCGTCTGGATTCCAGACGCCAGTGCACTGATGTCCGTCCGTCCAGATTCCCAAGAACAGAGCGAACAGAATGGAACGCCCTTCCTGGATTGTTGTGGATGATGATGGCGATCATGTCCCAAAATTTGGATGACGCTTCGAAAATGAGCAGCTCAGGTGGGTTAATCACCTATAACGTTATCTCAATACAGCAACTCATACATTTCATGATGGAGAGACATATATACTGATATAGCATATAGAGCCAGCAAGCTGTCAGCAAAAAAAAGAACGTCACCGAAGTGGGACGTCAAATTGAAATTCGAATGGTCGATTTGATTGGCCAAAATATTCTATTTTTCGACCTTTTAGCCAATTGACACGGTTTGAATCAGATGCTGCGGTAGCTTCCCAAAGCTTCAAGCTCGAGCTCACACAGACGCCGCATCGTTCCACAGTCAACGTTCCACATCAGGTGTCAATGCAGGCCACAGGGATGGTGGGATCGATTGCGTCACAATGTGCGAAATGTACAGCATCCATCATGAGGAGATGGACACTTGTTCGACTGCTGGGATCCCGGATCATCATCCTGATCATGCAAGCGTCGCCGACGCTTCAAGCGTCACGCTTGAGGCTCTTCAAGAAGAGCTTCCTGGGATCACGACTGCTTGCTTCTCTACAGTATGATGACGGTTGATGGATTGGGCGTGGTGATCCCCTCGCGTAGAGTGTACAGTACACTTTTAGTCGCGTTGGAGATGCGCAGTATGCGCCACTTCTCGCTGTCACAGACGCAGTTCTCTATGGAGTTCCATGAAGAGAATGAACGCTATTTTACATTGCCTCTTGAGTGTTCCAGTAGGTGGAGGCGAAGCACACCTTGGAAGAACGAACCGTGAAGCTTCGGTTAGCTCTTCATTGTGGTGGCTCCGTTTACAGGCTTGCGCTAATGTTGCACAGAACGGTTCGCTTCGCGAGCTCAGAACCACTGGTCTGCAGCTCCACTATGACGGGAGAAGTGCTAAAGGCGAGCTTCGTGTCCAGCGGACGGAGCTCTACTTGGCCCTCGCCGATGAGCCTACAGCAACAACAGCATATCCAAGGTCAGCTTGTGTACAGGCGACCTGGAACAAGCGGAATACTCACTTGGTCCAGCCGATGCGGCTGCGTCGCTTCACTTGGACCACGAGGCGGCATTCGCGAAGCATCTCCACGGAATGGATGGCGTCCAACGTCATCTTCAGCGACGACCATGAAGGCTGCGCGCTGCTGTCAGTGCTTGAAGTGGTCGCGCCACTGACCAACGGAGTCTTCACGTCACCGTAGAAGAGCTGCCACGTGCAGTACGTCTTGTACCAGTCCCAGTCGGCGAGTCCCGTCACGGTCTCGATACACAGGCTCAGACGTAGCTTCGATGGGCTACGAGACGTTGATTGTGGCTCTTCAATAGGCTCGCCGCTGGTCGATATACCAGACACAGTGTCGGTTTCAAACCGTGGCTGGCACGGCGTCAGCACCTTCTTGAGCATGCTGATCTCGTGCGCGTGAGCCCACACATACTCGCCCGTGGACGTCGCCGCACACTCAAGGTTGCAAATCTCCGTGATCGACAGCTCATCCAGACTGTCGTTGTGGAGCTTGAGCAGGTCTCTGAGGACACCCATCGCACCACGAGGAGACAATCCAGAGCCACTCGAGGTGTTCGCGAGCTTCTCAGAGGCCGCCGTCAGATTTAATCGATCAACCAGGTTGTGCACGATGGCAGCTTGCTTGGTCTTGGCTTCCAGACCTGCTCAGAACATAGTTAGTTGGTGACGACCCACATACGTGAGCTGCGAGACGATTTGCGTACATGAGACTGCACCAGCGATAGCTGTCTGAAGAATTGGTACTGACAGCGAGCTTGGGAGGACGTTAGCCAACAGTGAGATGCCCTCCTGTAACACATGACGCGCAAGTAACACACGGATATCAGCGAGTGAGTCCACGTGCAAGTCACGATGGTCTTGACCACTCACCTTGAGTTTCGAGCCGTGCTTGGCTAAAAACGGAGGCGACACCTCGACCTCGATCGGCACGTGGTAGCATCGACCCGACAGGTCGCTCAGCATCCTTAGCACCACGACACGTTCTTCTGCCTTGTACTCGAGCGACCACAACGCAGGGTATCGCCGCTGCGAGTCGCCTTTCACCACCAGCTTCTGGAGAACGTTCACCTTGTCACGAACCAAATGCATCATCTGAAGCTCCTTGAACGTCGAGAGATCCCGCCACGCGCGACTGATAAACCAATCGAGGTCTGGTGGAAACCACGGCATCTGAGCTCGTAAACCTTCCACGTCTCGACCCATCATGATCGTGTCTCGCAGTGCCTTGGCGGCAGTTGCAATCGAATATCGTTTGCCTTTCACCACCACATAGCGAGGCACAGCCAAGCCCGAGTACCCGTCCAGCACTTTCTCCAGCTTCATCAGGTAGTATCGCATGTTGAGCCACGATATCTCAGGATCTTGGCTTGCGACTTCCACTCGAATCACGTCGTGCTTGGTCTTTCCTGGATGGAGGGTGATCCACGAGTCGAACTCGGCACAACTCGACTCGATACAATTGGCTCGCACCTCTCGCTTCATAAACGACGTGTAGCTCTGGACGGCAAACTGCTCGAAGATCGCGTCGGCTAGGTCCGCCGACACTTCATACTCCCAGCAGAAGTAGTGGACGAGCGACAGCTCTGCAGGCGTGAGCCGATTCTGTGGGACCTCAGCACTGACTCCTGCCGCTTCCATCTGAGCTTTCCAGTAGCTCGGAACGATGAGATCCGACTCCGGGTCCATCACTTCGTCATACGCAGGATACGCGAGCTGGAACTGCTTCAGAAGCATCTTGAACGCGTACATGAGTTCCTTGTCCATGTGCTTCCACAGCGGGAAGGTCTCCAGCAATGAGTGGCTCACGCGGCCGTCGATACGAGGCTTTTGTTCACCACAGGCATCTCGATTCTTGACATGACTTCCGCTTATCTTCGCGTGATCGTGGCTGATGACCTCGCGTACAATGTGGATAACCAGCATCGGATCCAGGATGATGAAGTCACGCAACTGGCCCGACTCGTGGTGTTCGTACCAGATCACTTCGCCTAGATCGTGAAGCGTTCGCAGAATATCGCGGCATTCGTCGTACTCGAGACCTTCGACCTCGTTCATGAGCTGAGCACACAGCGGTCGGAACAGCATCATGCCGTGCTCGATGCGGTGGAGTCCGTCTCCAGGTCGATTCGCCGCGTCACGTTTGGCGGCGATGGCTTGCAACACACGCGAGTACTTGGTCCACATGGGAAAACCGCATTCACTGGCTTCAATCGAGCCGCGTAACGCCTGGTACAGAGCACGAATCGAGTTGTGTCGGGTCACGCTGACTACGAGCCACTTGTCCGAGGCCAGTCGATGCAGCTTTTCCTTGAGCTCTCGAATCCGGGTTTGTTGGGCTTTTGTCATGCCATCGAGTTCATTCTCCATCTCCCGGATGTAGTTGAGCTTCCACTGGTACACGCGCGACTGTAGATCACGCCACACCCGCGCTAATTCCGTCTCTTCATCGTGAAGTAGATCAGCTTTCGTGCCGAGGACGAAAAACTCGGCGTCCGTGTGGCGGGCGAAGATCGTGCGGACCCATCGGAACACGTTGCGGCTCAGGAATCGAGCCATCGCTGCCTCGGCAGCCGCCGACCGCAGTGATTTCACGGTGACAAGCTGCTTTGAGTACGCATTGACGTCGATGATCAGCACGTACAGTGTGCGGCGCGAAAAGAACAACGAGTGGGCGAGCTGGTACACGTCTTGGCCTGCAAAGTCCCAGAACGTGACTTCGTGGCGCTTGGAACTGCCAGTAAGGGCGGTGGTCTCGGTGGTTTCACTGGATTTCTCGAAGGTGATCGGCACAAGCTCAATGCCGATCGTGCGATCGCGAGCTGCGACGAGAAAGGGCTTCATGGTCTCAATGGAGCGCACCAAGCTGCTCTTCCCCCATTCACTGGGTCCCACCACGCAAACTTTGCACCGATAAACAAGTTCATCTGGATTCGATGCAGTTGCGTCAGCTAGATACGTCTTCACAGACGCTTCGCCTCGGTGGATAACCTCTCTTGGAACCATGGTGAGCTCTGCTGCGCCATCGCGATGCTGCTTCTCCCAGTGGAGGACGCACGCGCGTAATCCCATACACCACTGGAGATGCTGGTAGCGTTCATCAGAGGCATCAGCATCGCTTGCTTCGACACTTGCCTTCAGCGCCATCAGTCTGTCGTGGCACTTGGACGTCCACTCAGCTCCGAAGCTGCATAGCACTGATACAGTTGAGGACGCCGAGTTGCTTTCGGAAGCAAGGACAGCGTGCAGAAGCGGCGAATCTCCAGACTGCACAATCCAAGCGTGTTGTCAGTGAGTGTTCATCTTCGGCACCTGCCGTTAGCAACTGGACGTACATCCGTGAGGGCATGGACATCCGCCCCGGCCTCTAAAAGTTCTTTCGTTTGTCGGGTGCGACGCGCTCCTGCCGTGAAATGGAGCGGGCAATTGCCGCGCTAGTGAATACGTGAAAAAAAACAAGCGCAAGATAAGCTCACCACACCGGATACTGTGGAGTTTGTTGTCAAACAAACCTTGTCTGGAGCGTTGACAGAAGCCGTAGCGCCTGCACTGAGAAGGAATGACATGCACTCGTCCCCGATACCCAAACTCGAGTTGTGCAGCGGTGTGCGCCCGTTCTGTAGATATAAACGCAGCCACCACGTCAATCAAGGGTTTGTTCTCCAATCTCGATCGTACAATATACTCACCTCGTCGGCTCTATTGACCTCCACGCCCAGGCCCACAAGATACTCAGCCATATCTTGTTTACCGTTCGTACAAGCTGCGTGCAGAGTCGTTCGACCGTCCTACGAATACAAATTATCCGTCAGTAGTGTTGTGATTGACTAGGAGACTCGTGGCCATGCTATCAGCATACCTTGGCGATGGCCAGGGGATCTATGCCAAGTTCGATAAGCATCTTCAAGAGCTCAATACTGCCTCCAGACGCAGCGTAGAAGACCGTTGACCATCCACCCTGAAATCGTGCCAGGAAAATCAGTTCGCCTGTCAGCTTGGAAACTGAAGCACAAAGATACTGGTACCCCATCAACCGCAGTGGCGTTGGCCCCCGCGCGTAGAAGAACCGCTGCCGCAACGGCACTGCTGTTGTCAGCAGCCAAGTGCAGCGCCGTCGCGCCGTCCTACACAAGCACACCATCACCACTAAACCATTCAGCAAGGAGCCAACAATACCAGTAGTAGAGTGCCTTTGACTGACCTCGTTCCTGCCTTCCATATCCACGCCGAGTTGGATAAGCAACTCCACAGTCTCCGTACTTCCAGCGTCCGCAGCAGCGTGTAACGTGGTCCATTCACTCTCCTATCCAATCACCACATCAGTCAAAATCTTCCCCCATAGAATGATCTACCACCATAACTCAAATAACTGAGACCATCATACCTCCGTGAGTGCGTGGACGTCGGCGCCCATTTGGATCAGCGCCTGAACCGCCTTCACGTCGCCCGTGTGGGCTGCTCGATGGAGAGCCGTCCAGCCATACTACAGCCACCATACGCATAAGGCATCAGCACCATCGAGAAGATCCACCCATAGACAGAGAATCCACCCACCTGGTCTGGCTGGTTGATCTCCTCTGGGACGGTAAGCCCGAGCAGGTACGGAGCAGCGTCCTCCGCGTCCCACTGCGCCGCTGCGTCCTCCACACCGGCCTGCACACGCATCGCGTCGTCCCGCGCGCGTGGTGGCTCGTGCATCGCATCCATGTACTCACAGTCTCGCCCTCCGCGGCTTCTGCCACGGTGGCAAATCCAGATTGTCTCCTCAGATCTGAAGCTGAGTTGGATGATGAATATCTGCGACGTGTGAACATTAGCCTGAGAAAGTCCACGCCACTGCGTTGGAGAACACGGCAAAAAGAAACCGTACTCGATTATCAGCGCTTAGGAATCATGACTTTGTGGGATCGGCTATCGCGGTCTGGAACGTCCATCGGGAATCTCGCTACGCACGCTGCCCGCCATCTTGCATCGGGAACTCGGTCATCTCCGTCACGCCGTCGCGACGTTCGCCTTCCCAGTGGAGGATGCATGTGCGCAGCCATGTGCACTGCTGCAAAAGTTGGCGCTGTTTGTCGTCCACACTCTCTTCGACTTCTACCGTGAGCTTCATCAGCTCGTCCTGGCAACTGGACGTCCATTCAGCGCCAAAGCTGCACAGCATCGACGCGAGTGGCATCGCCATGTTGCTCTCTTCCGTGAACACAGCCAACTGCAAAGGCGACTCGCCATCCTGCTCAAAGTACATCAATCGGGCATCAATCTCTTTCGTCGCAAGAGAAAATGCCACCATCTCCTTGGTTCATTGCCTTACGTTGGTGAGAGCGTGTATGTCGGCACCAGCCTCAAGACGTTGTCTGGATTCGTCGAGGCGCGCAGACTTGGCGGCGAAGTGGAGGGGTCGGTACCCGTTCTGTTGCAAACACCTCGCGCTAGAGTAAGAACATACTATGAACAGTTACGAACAGCCCATTCAAGCCATACCTGGTCTGGTTGGTTGATTGTCTCCGCCGCTCCAGCTTGAAGAAGAAGCGACACGCATCCGTCGCCGCCAGTGTCTTTTTCCTCGCCTAGATCTACCAAGAAGCTGGGATTGGTTGACGCCAAGTGCAGCGCGGTAGATCTCTCCTACAATAAGCAAGTCAGCGTAAGCTCGAGAGTTCCAGAGTACCAACGCTCTTCGATCAAGCTCACCTCGTCGACAGCGTGGGCATCCACACCGACGCCAAGAAGGTATTTGGCTACACCTCGGGCGTGCACGCGGCAGGCAACGTGAAGAGCAGTACATCCGTTCTAATTGTGTCAGCCACGAAACGCAATGGTGAGCACAACGATCCCACCTGCGCCCTCAGCATGATATAACGTGCCTTTGCCGTGGCTTGTACGTCGGCGCCCAGTTAAACCAGCAGTTTCACCGCCTTGAGATTGCCCATCAAGGCGGCGGAGTGGAGCACCGTTGAGCCATCCTACCATGAAAGCGAAAGCGTCCGTTGTCAGACTAGGGCCAAAGTAGCAACAAAGGAACTCAAATCGACCCACCTCTTCCGCTTTGTTGATGTCCGTTGCGTCCATTGTGAGGCCATGGCGAATGAGATAGTTGACAGTGTCTTCAGATCCAGAGCTAGCCGCCATGTGCACTGCCGACCAGCCATGCCAGACAAACATGGAAATCCGTGGTAAGTATCGTTATAGCCATATTCCATCTCATGACAGAAAGCCATACCGTCGTCTGAACGTGCAAATTTGCACCACGCTCGAGAAGCAGCTGGATGTTCTCTTGGTTGTCACTCCACGCCGCCCAGTGGAGAGGGGCACACCCAATAGCTTCAGCAGCGTTGACGTCTGCGCCTTCATCAAGCAGGAGCTCGACCATCGCCCGAGATCCTTTCCACACCGCTCGAGCGAGTAGAGTGTTACCACCGTCCCTGAGCGCATTGATATCCAGTGGTAGGCCCAGGAGATACTTGACCGCATCCAGCGACTCGCTTGTCACGGCGCCATCGAGCACCGTCTGCCCTATCTGGCAGTTAAAAAACGATGAGTAACATTCGCTTGTCAGGACGATCATTCGAGCTCGGCGGCGATGCTCCGCTTGAGCACGCCACTAGTATAAGTACTTCGTTCACAGCGGAGAGGTCTGCACTGCGCTCGACGAGCAGCTTGATGAGGTCGACGTTGCCTCTGGCCGCAGCCACATGCAGGGGGGTTTCTTGGAGCATACCGGTGGCGTTCACGTCTCCGCCTTCATCGAGGAGAACCTCGACTACCATCGCATGCCCTTTATACACTGCTTGGTCGAGAGGCCTGCTACCGTACTTCGTCGGCGCAAAAGCGTCCAATCCAGTGCTCAGAAGAAACTTGACGGCATCCAGCGATCCATTCGTGGCCGCGATGAGCAGCGCTGTAAACCCGTCCTGTACAACATAAATATAGTCAGATATAAGTGTGGCGATAACACTATCACCCCGTACGCGCGCGTACCGTCACACTGTGCAGATTGGCTCCGCGTTCGAGCAATAGATGGATGATCTCCACGTCGCCGAACTGAGCAGCGCCGTGGAGAGCAATCCACTGGTTGTGGTCGGCAGCATTCACGTCAGCTCTTGCATCGAGGAGAAACTCTACAACGTGCAGATGACCACTTCCGGCTGCTAACATCAGAGCTGTTTTGCCACTACCGTCGATCGCGTCGACACGTTGGTCGATGTGACCAGGTACTTGATAACGTCGAGTGACCCATTTGACGCGGCGTCGTGGAGAGGCGTACTACCCCTCTATGCAGTCAGATACGATTGTTATTCTCATTGAATGACGTTGCGCACACTACGCGTCCATACCTTTGTAGTCAACAGTCGGAGATCGGCTCCACGCTCAACGAACAATTTGACGATATCCGCGTTGCCTGCTAATGCCGCCCCGTGGAGAGGCGACCAGCCATCTTCATCAACGGCGTTCAGGTTGGCACCTTGATCTAGAAGAAACTCTACCACTGGAAGCTGGCCGTTGATAGCTGCTTGAAACAGAGGCGTCTTCCCCTACTGCCAAACAAGCGTCTCCCATCAGTTCATCAACAACCCAGTCTTCACTGACAGCAACAACGCGTCCTGAGACCGACCTTGTTTTTCTCTTCCAGCCGCGCGCCGGCAGCCACAAGCCAGCGCACGACAGCCACGTGGCCGTGGGCGCACGCGGAATGTAGTGCTGTGTCGCCATTCTATCCAGTAGGATAAACAACAGCATCGTCAGTCACGACGCACAGACACAGTATCAGATAGCAAGTAAAGTGAAGCGCTGTCCAGTACTTCGTTTGCCGCGTTGGCGTCCGCGCCGGGAGTCGCCAGCAGCACCTGCAGCGTCTCCAGAGCGCCATCAGCCGCTGCGACCTTCGTGCGCGTGCCCAGCGTTACGCTCTCGTGGTGGTGCGTATGGACGCGTACGGCGGCGACGCAGCGGTCGTATGGTCTGCGGCGATGAGCCTCGCCAACGCCGCCACCACCAACAACACGGCCGAGTACCTGGGCCTCGTCCACGGCCTCACTGCGGCCAAGGCCCACCACTGGCGACCACTCGAGGTGATCGGCGACAGCGCCATGATCATCACGCAGCTCCAGCGCTCTCGCCCGCCGAAGCACCCGCGCCTCCGCAGGTTCTACGGCAAGGCGCGCCTGCTGGCTGACGCCCTCGGTGTGGTCGACTGGCACCATCATCTTCGCGCATTCAACAAAATGGCGGACGCCGCAGCAAATATCGCGATGGACCACAGGACGTCCTCGCAAGTGTTCCACCCGACAGATCGGGCCGAATGGTCCGAACTGGCCTCACATCTCCAAGGAGACTACTCGCAGTGGCAAGCCTCCACTCATCCAGGCTCGACCGGCCTCGGCTAGTCATACATTCCCAGCTACTGTAGGTTCACTTGTTGTAACCCAATAGACTTCACCTTCAAAGAAAAGAAAGTTACGCTCTCGTCCTCCATTCTCGTGTGGTCGCTGGCGTTCTTGTGCGCGAGTGGAGTTGGATTGGCGACCTGTGTAAAAGTGCATGCGTTGCAAGTGTGATACAAAGAACAACATAAACCACCGAGGGGCCAATAATCGGTACCGGTGCAGCACCGTAGGTTCAATCCGTTCCCACGCTGCAGAGAGGTTCGACATTGAGGCGTGGGCTCCGTAGGAACTTGACAAAGCACTCTCCTTTGTGCGCAAAGTGCATTGAACGCCGCGACCTCTTGCTCGCACACAGGGAGGTGGCGGGGAATGGTCCTCGTCGTCTGAATCTGTTCCCAATTTGTATCCAGTCGCCATGTTTTCATTCGCTCATTGAAAAACGCTGCGACGTGTGAGCATTTGCCTGAGAAAGTCCACACACGAGTGTGGGGGACACCGATGTATCCCGATACTTTCAATTATTTAGCTCGAGCCGCACTCGTTCACTCCTGCATCCAGCTACGGTCTGCGAACTCGGTCAGCTCCGTCACGCCGTCGCGGTGCTGCCTTTCCCAGTGGACGACACAGTCGCGCAGCCACAGACCCTGCGTCAAGAGCTCGTACTTGTAGGGGTCGTGTTCGCCTTCATTCTCCGCGACCTCTGCCGTCAGCTTCGTCAGCTCTTCCCGACACTTGGCCGTCCACGTAGCGCCATAGCTACACAGCGCTGACGCCATTGCCACCACGTAGGAACTCTCTGTCGTGAACACAGCCAGCTGTAAAGGTGTCTCGCCGTCCTTGTCATGATACAGCGAACGACCGTCAGTTTCCCCTTCCATCAAAGCAAGCACGAGAAGCCACCACCGCTGTCTTAAGTTGGTAAACGCGTGTACGTCGGCTCCAGCTTCCAGTAGTCGTTTGGTTTCTGGGAGACGCAGAGACTTCACGGCGTAATGAAGTGGTCGGTATCCGTTCTGTTGGACACACCAAATGTTAAGAGAGGACACTTTTTTTTTTGGATAAGATAAACTGGATCCGATACCTTGTCTGGCAGATCGACTGGCGCTCCAGCACGAATCAGAAGAGACACGCATCCGTCACCCTCGTCGATCTCCCCCGCACAAAGTTGTGTATCACCGGCCACCAAATGCAGTGCTGTACACCCATCCTACGACACAGCAAGTCATTGTGTAAGCTCACGAGATTCAATACACCAGTTTGCTTGCACGAAACTCACCTCGTCGACAGCATGGACATCCACACCGACGCCAATGAGGAATTCCACTTTATCTCGGTCCTGCAGTAAACACGCGAGATGGAGTGTAGGTCTCCCCTCCTGGTTCTGTCATATTGCGACGTCAGCCACGAGACGCAACACCGAGTGCATGCATCAACCACATCCACCGTCAGACAGAAAATTCGTTTCGTACCTTTTCCACTGCGTGCATGTCCGCGCCCAATTGAACTAGCAACTTCATCGCTGGGAGTTCACCCGAAAAAACGGCGTGATGAAGTGCCGTGCGGCCATTCTATCATGATAAAACAAGTGCGTCGTCAGGTGAGACTTGAAGCACCAGCAAGCACCCAAGTCCACAACGCATCTCACCACGTCAACTTTGTTGACGTCCGCAGCGTTCATCGTGACGCCTTGACTGAGCAGATAGTTGAGAGTGGCCTCTGATCCCGACCTCGCCGCCAGTTGGATGGCAGACCACCCATCTTAAATAGCCAGATGGATCCCTAGTAAGTAAGCCTCATGACCATCGCACTCCATTCCACGGCAGATAAACTTACCTCAGTCTGGGCGTGCAGATCCGCGCCATACTCGACAAGCAGCTTGGTATTCTCCAAGCTACCATCCTCCACTGCACAGTGGAGAGGAGTTACCCCGCGCGTGTCAGCAACGTTCACAGCGACATCTTCATCAAGAAGGAGCTCGATCATCGTCGGAGATACACCGTAGCCCACTACCGCTCGCGCGAGCAGTGAGCTGCCATCTTCGTGAAGCGCGTCGATATCCAGTGGTTGACTCAGAAGGTACTTGAGCGTATCTGGCGACTCACTTGTGACAGCGGCGTCAAGCACGGTATCTCCCGCCTGCAATCCATTTCGAGACTCGAGTTAGAACAGCCCTCGCAGTCAAGGATTGACTTGAGTCGGCTTCACGTACATCGTTCCGAGTGTAGAGATCGGCGCCGTGCTTGATGAGAAGCTTGATGAGGTCGATGCTGCCTTTTCTCGTAGCTATGAAGAGGGGAGTGTCATGGCCTTGATCTGCGTAGTTCGCGTCGAAGCCTTCGTCAAGGAGAAGCTCAACGACCATCGCATGTCCTTCATGGATTGCGTGATCCAGCAGTCTGCAATCGTATGTGCCGACGGCGCCTTCATCCAGTCCCGTGCTCAGAAGGAACTTGACGGCATCCAATAATCCATTCATCGCTGCGATGTGGAGTGCGGAATAACCGCCCAGGACATCGTGACGAACGAATCACTGGTCAGTTTTGGTGCAAACACAACGAACGATACAAAACGGCCTCGTACGCCAGTCACACTGTGAAGATCGGCTCCAAGATCGAGGAGCAGATGCATGATCTCCAGATCGCCGCGTTTTGCTGCGTGGTGAAGAGAAGCGTACCCGTCGTAACCAGCCGCATTCACGTCGGCTCCTGAATCCAGAAGAAACTCCACGACGTGGAAACGACCTGCTTCTATGGCTACGATCAGAGGCGTTTTGTCACCTCTGTCCAGCGTGTTGACAGCCTCGCCGATGCCGAAAAGATACTTGAGAACGTCCAGCGATCCGTGCGAAGCGGCGACGTGAAGCGCCGTACTCCGATCCGGCTATACAGACCAGACCGATGCATATATCAGTGGCCATGGTGACAAAATGCCTGGCAAGCTTCGTAACGCAAGAGTTCGAACCTCCATCGTCACCATCCGAAGATCAGCTCCATGCTCAACAAGCAGCCTCATGATCCCCACGTTGTCGCATCTCGCCGCCGCATGGATAGCTGCCCAGTCATCTTCTTCCACAGTGACACTGTGACAGCGTCCACCCAGGCCCCTTGGTTCAGCAAACACTCGACCACTGGTAGATGGCCATTCGCGGCAGCTTGAAAGAGAGGCTTTCTCCGACGCTACAAAGTCTGTTTTTTCTGTCAGTTCATCATCGACTTCCACCAGCGTTTAACTGAGACCTACATTGTCCATCGCTTCCAACTGTGCGCCGTTGTCCAGTAGCCAGCGCACGACGGCCACGTGGCCGTGAGCACACGCAGCATGCAGTGCCGTGTTGCCGTCCTGCCAACAACAGCTGCGTCAGTCCCAGGTATCCACACCGTAGGTGTATACAGCGAAAGGTTTCAATGCGTTACCTCGTCCTGTGCATTGGAGTCCGCATCGGGCGACGCTAACAGCACCTGCAGTGTCTCCAGCTCGCCATTTGCCGCCGCCTGCACCATTTGCGTTGCCGGCGTTGGTGTCTCGTCCTCCATTCTCCCTTCGTTGTCAATGCTCTTCTGACAAGAAAGAGTTCATTGCAACCCATCGGCACCTCCAAAATGTTGCTGTGTACGTTGCAAAAAGTACGATAGCTTACAAACTCCAAGCTAAACCACGTCACAGGGGTGATGCTTAGCGTGTACCCATGCGGTGGACGAGTGAACCTACGTCGCGTAGGTACATTCAACTACGTCGCGTAGGTACATTCATGGGCTGCCAAGTAACGTTAGGGCAACTTCCGTAGAGTCTTTACGATGCACACCATGTCCAGGAAGAGATAGTGTCTCCTTGGCTGTGTACAGTGTATTGAATACGGCAACATGCTGCACAGTGGAGAGCTCCGCTGTTCCTAAATGCCTTAGCTGCTGCCACTGAGATGGCACACGACCAGTCGTTTGGTCGAGGTAGAGCCACTGCTCGGGAGCTGCACTTCGATCGGATCACAGCTAAACCCTAGCTTGGCATCGCCAGAGACGAACGGGCGAAGCTTCACCTGTCCCTCGCCAATGAGCCTACAAGATAGAAAGCAACACCAGGCGTGAGTCTCTCATCCACAATAGGAACCCACTCAAGCTACTCACTTGGTCCAGCCGATGCGGCTAAGTCGCTTCACGCCGACCACAAGGCGACACTCCTGCAGCATCTCTACGGACTCGATGGCGTCCAGAGACATCTTGAGCGATGACCACGACGGCTGCACGTTGCTGTCGGTGTTGGTTGCAGTTGCTCCGGCGGCCAACGGCGTCGAGCGGTCGCCGTAGAAGAGCTGCCACGTGCAGTACGTCTTGTACCAGTCCCAGTCGGCGAGACCAGTCACTGTCTCGATACACAGTCTCAGTCGCAGCTTCGATGGCGAACGTGAAACTGATTGTGGCCCATTCTGTGGCACGGAGCTGGTCGATGTAGCCGATGCAGAGTCAGATTCAAAACGAGGCTGGCACGGCGTCAGCTCCTTCTTGAGCATGTTGATCTCGTGCGCGTGGGCCCACACATACTCGCCCTTGGACGTAGCTGCACACTCCAAGTTGCAGATCTCGGTGATCGACAGCTCGTCGAGACTGTCGTTGTGTAGCTTGAGAAGATCTCTGAGGATTGCCATCGTCCCACCAGGAGACAGTCCCAAGTCGTTCGAAGTCTTCATGGCGGTTCCGGTCGTAGTCGCCAGATCCATGCTTTCAATGAGGTTGTGGACCTCCGCGGCTTGCTGGGTCTTCGTGTCCAGGCCTAAAATGCAGTTGCACATCAGTGAGAGTGCGGCGAGTGGCCGGCACATTCGAAGTTGCGTAAATGATGCAGTACCATCGAACGCCATCTTCACGACTGCCGCCGACAACGAGCTCGGCAGAATGTTGGCCAAGAGTGAGATCCCCTCCTATTGTAGACATACAACGCAACCAAGTTCATCCGATCAGAGCTATTCGAGCAAAGTCCACAATCTTCAGTCCCATGAACAACACTTACCTTGAGCTTGGATCCGTGCTTGGCCAAAAACGCAGGCGGGACTTTGATCTCGATCGGCACGTGGTAGCACCGACCAGACAAGTCGCTCAGCATTCGCAGCACCGCAGCGCGCTCCTCAGCCTTGTATTCGAGCGACCACAATGCAGGGTACCGACGCTGCGAGTCACTCTTCACCACCAGCTTCTGCAGCACATTGAGCTTGTCGCGCACCAAATGCATCATCTGCAGCTCCTGGAACGCGGCAATATCTCGCCATGCACGATTCATGAACCAATCGAGATCTGGAGGCAGCCACGGCATCCACATTCGCAGAGCATTGACGTCTAGACCCATCATGATGCTGTCACGAATCGCCTTCGTGGCAGGAGAAAGCGAGTTGCGCTCACCATTGACCACCACATAGCGAGGCACAGCCAAGCCTGAGTACCCGTCCAGCACCTTCTCCAGCTTCATCAGGTAGTAGCGCATGTTGAGCCACGCAATGTCCGCGTTCTCACTCGCTACCTCGACCCGAATCACGTCGTACTTCGTCATCCCCGGATGAAGCGTGATCCACGAGTCGAACTCGGCACAGCTTGACTCGATGCAGTTGGCTCGCACCTCGCGCTTCATGAAAGACGTGTAGCTCTGGACGGCGAACTGCTCGAAGATCGAGTCCGCAAGATCCGCAGATACTTCGTACTCCCAGCAGTGGTGGTTGGGCCGAGTTACAACGTTCGCACTAGCTGGAGCCGCGGGAACAGACCTGGCACCACTGGAGATAACAGCTTCCATCTGAGCCTTCCAGTAACTCGGTACGATGAGGTCCGACTCCGGGTCCATCACTTCATCATCCGCCGGATACGCGAGCTGGAAACGCTTCAGCAACATCTTGAACGCGTACATGAGCTCTTTGTCCATGTGCCTCCACAACGGGAACGTCTCCAACAACGAGTGGCTGACACGGCCATCGATACGAGGCTTCTCCTCAGTCTCACGGGAATTCCCGATCGAAACGCCACTCTTCTTCTTGTGCTCGTGGCTGATGACTTCACGCACGATATCGATCACCAGCATCGGATCCAGGATGATGAAGTCTCGCAGCTCACCCGCTTCTTGGTTCTCGTACCAGATAACGTCGCCCAAATCGTGGAGCGTTCGAAGGATTTCTCGGCATTCGTCGTACTCGAGACCCTCGACCTCGTCCATCAGCTGCGCACATAGCGGTCGAAACAGCATCATGCCATGTTCGAGGCGGTGACGTCCGTCTCCAGGTCGGTTGGAGGCAAGGCGCTTGGCTGCGATCGCTTTTTGCACACGCGAATACTTGTTCCACATGGGAAAGCCTCGCTCGCTAGCTTCAATCGTACGCTGAATCGTGTCACGTACAACTACGATCGAGTTGGAGCGGGTTACACTGACCACGAGCCATTTGTCGGACGCCAATCGAGCCAACTTCTCCGTGAGTTCTCGGATACGAGCATTGATGAAGCCAGGAGTGGTTTGGTTGTTCGTAACAGTCCGACCAGTGAACTTACCAGACGCCTTTGTCACAACCCCAAACTCTTCTTCGATCTCTCGCATGTAGATGAGCTTCCACTGGTATACACGCGACTGCAGATCACGCCACACGCGCATAGACTCCACCTTTTCGTCGCTCAGAAGGTCCGCCTTGGTCCCAAGCACGAGAAACTCGGCATCAGGCTGTCTCGCAAAGATCGTGCGCACCCAGCGGAACACGAAGCGACTGAGAAAGCGATCCATGGCCGCCTCCGCAGCTGCTGGCCGCAGGGACTCGACAGCGTCGAGCTGCTTGAGATATGCGTGCGCATCCACGACGAGAACGTACAGAGTTCGGCGCGAGAAGAAGAGCGAGTGAGCCACTGAGTACACATCTTGGCCGGCGAAGTCCCAGAACGTGACCTCGTCTTGTCTGGAGCGCTCAGCGTTTGGGCTGCTGACGACGGACTCCGTTACTTGATCACTTTCTTCAGGAGTCGTACTCGCTTCCACAGAGCATTGTGTCTTGGTTAATCCGCCAAATGAGGTTGGCACGAGCTCGATGCCCACAGTGCGATCCTTCGCATCCACCAGAAACGGCTTCATCGTCTCAATGGATCGCACCAAACTGCTCTTTCCCCATTCGCTCGGCCCCACGACGCATACCTTGCATTGATACACGAGCTGATCGGTGTTGGAGCTTGTCGCATCAGCGACATACGTTCTCACAGACGCTGGGCCTCGCTCGACGACTTCTATTGGGACCTTGATGAGTTCCTTCACGCCGTCACGATGCTGTTTCCCCCAGTGGAGAATACATGTGCGAAGCCCCGCGCACCACTGTAGCTGCTGAAACCGTTCATCAGCAGCGTCCAATTCACTCGCCTCGACTTCTGCTTTCATCGACGTGAGCTGCTCTTCGCACTTGCTCGTCCAGTCGGCTCCGAAGCTACACAGGATCATCACAGTTGAGAGAGCGGCGCTACCAGATTCAGCAAACACAGCCAACTGAAGCGGAGACTCGCCATCCTACATATCCGAAACACACATCTCGTCAAATCTGCACTGTACGCCCTCAAATGTTTCCCGCGTCGACCTACATTCGTGAGTGCACAGACATCAGCTCCAGCCTCCAGTAGTTCTGTTGTTTCTTGGATGAAATGCGCCTTCGCCGTCAGATGGAGAGGTCGATATCCGTCCTAAAGAGATGTCAGAACCTCGTCAGCCCTGCAATTCGAAAGATCAAGACAAGACTCCCGTTACCTTGTCGAGTTGGTCGATTGAGTCCTTTGCTCCAGCCTCAAGAAGAGATGCAACGCAGCCACTGCCTTCAGTGCCGACCAGGTAGTGTAACGCTGTACGTCCGTCCTGTATAATTCGCAGACGTCAGTGCTCGATAGTAGAATTGCTGAAAGTAGAGTGTCTACTTACTTCGTCGACGGCGTTCACGTCCACGCTCGTCCCTAGGAGGTACTTGATCATCTCTATACGATTTGAACTGCATGCCATGTGGAGTGCGGTCTTACCATCCTAGTGAAATATTTCAGAATCAGTGGATCTGGTGAATAAGCCACCATGAAACACAGAACAAAGCATACCTTTGCAATGGCATTCATGTTTGCACCGCGCTCGCGAAGAAGCTTGACGAGCTCGGGGTAACCCCTTGCTACTGCATAATGGAGCGCTGACCAGCCGTTTGACTACGGAATATTCGACACGGCACGTTAATAACTTCAGCTAGACGTGTGTACCCGGGTCTCCGGGTGTACCTCCTCGATTGCATTGACGTCAGCCCCCTCGCTGAGAAGAACTTTGGCTGTCGAATCGCGAGCATAGTCTATCGCGGCTTGTAGAACTGACTTTCCGCTCTGAGTACCATTGCATCGCATGAATGATAAGAAACTGCAGCAATTCAGAGAGAAACGTGGCACCTGGCACACGTGCGTTCAACATACCTCATCCTTGGCGTCGATGTTGGCGCCATTCTTCAACAGAAGCTCAACGGCTTCCACATCATTGGCTTGAGCGGAAATCTGCAGCGCTGACCAGCCGTTCTACAACAAGTACGTCACAGTTGGCCTCCTGCGACCTCAACCACGTACGGTCTTACAACCTCTCTCCGAACGTACCGATTTGGTTGCATCTACATCAGCGCCGATTTCCAGCAGCATTTTCATAGCCTTGATATTTCTGTTGTCGGCCGCACAATGGAGAGCAGTGTATTCCTCCTATGGCACAGAAGCACACGCTGGTCAGAAAGTGTGTCGGGCAAACAATGAGTTAGGTTACAGCTGCCACGAGCACGCACCTCATCTGCTTGGTTGACGACCTCCGTCGTGAGTCCTTGGTGAAGGATGAAATCGATCGCCTCTTCAGATCTGGATCGGATGACGAGAACAAGCGCAGACAGTCCATTCTAGCCATACATATCACATCCAGAGTCAGTTCGGTTCCTTCATTCTCCTTGCGTTCGCATGTGATGGTCACCTTTGCGACACCGCTCAAGTTCGCGCCACGCTCGACAAGAAGCTTGATCGTCTCCACATCGCCGGATTCAGCTGCACTGTGGAGTGGCTCACGCCCGTCCGCATCTCGAGTGTTCACATCGGCGCCTGCATTCAACAGGAACTCGACAACTGCGCGATGGCCACCTCGCGCAGCTTGAACGAGTGGTGTCTTTCCAACTTTGTCGGTCAGATTGATCTTGAGACCCTTGTCGAGGAAGTACTTGACAGCATTCAGCGATCCGACGCCAGCAGTGATATGAAGCATATTTTCCCCGTCCTACAGGAGTCAATTCGTTGCACCAATTCAGTATCGACTATCAATGCAGCCGAGAGAATGACCAAGGTGATCGTACCGGGGTCACGCTGTTCAGATCAACCCCAGACTTGGCGAGAAGCTCGATCGTGTTGATGTCACCCCACTGTGCCGCATTTCGTAATGAGATCCAGCTGTTCTCCTTGTCAACTATCACCTTGGCCCCTGCTTTCAGAAGCAGCTCGACTGTCTCCTGGTGGGACTCATCGGTAGCTTTTTGGAGAGGCGTCTCCCCATGGGCGTTCACTGCATTGATATCCAGGCCGCTTTCAAGCAAGTACTTGACAGCTTCGGTCGAACCTTTCCATGCAGCAAAGTGCAGCAAACCCCCTTGGTTCTGCACAAATGGCCCCACAAGCAGCCATGTCCGTCACTGTCGACCTCCTTTCAAGCGATACACTGAATAAGAGTTCGTACCTTCGTCGTGCAGTGGACATCCGCCCCGCGCTCGATGAGTAGTTTCATCATCTCCACATCATCTGCGTACACTGCACCTTGGAGTGGCGACCACCCATCCCCTTGTCGAGCGTTCACGTCGGCGCCCACATCCAAGAGAAACTCGACGACAGATCGACGACCTCCTCTTGCGGCTTCATAGAGCGCAGTTTCCCCATCACTGTTGGTTGCTTCGATTTCCAGGCCGCTCTCGAGAAAGAACTTGACAGCCTTCACTGCACCGGACCCTGCCGCGACTTGAAGCATATTCGTTTCGCACTGCACGGAAAGGTCATCACACACAGTTAGAAATATGGGGAAATTAAGCACCTGAAGTACCAGGACAGTGCGTACAGGATCGATGAGGTGGATATCTGCCCCATGCTCAACGAGAAGTTTGATCGTCTCCACGTCGTCGTTCAGTGTCACACCGCAGAGTAATTGCGAGGTACGGTTCTCGACAGCGTTCACGTCGGCGCCTGCCTTGAGAAGAAGTTGAACTACCAATCCATGACCCCTCAAAGCAGCTGAGATGAGAGGTGAGTTGTTGTACGTGTCCGTCGCATCGATATCCAGGCCACGGTCGAGAAAGAACTTCACAGCATCGCATGAACCGCTTGCTGTAGCCATGTGCAGCATGCTTTGCTCATCCTGGACAGCAAGAAAGAGCAGATAAATTTGTTTAGCTTCCAGCGCTAATTCACCAACTGCTACAAGATGATTTCGTACTTGAGTGATACCACTCAAGTCTGCCCCACGCTCGACCAAAAGCTTGATCATTTCCATGTCGCCCAACTGTGCTGCATGGTGGAGTGGTGTGCACTCCCTGTCGTCAACCACGTTCACCTCAGCTCCTTGACTCACGAGCAGCTCGACCACTGGTCCATGCCCGTTCACTGCAGCTTCCGATAGGGGCGTTCTCTTGTACTAAAGAGTATTCACGATTAGTAGAAAAGTCGTGTTAGTACCCATTGCCGCTGACAAAGGTTTGCTCGATCGCCGTACCGAATCCGCAATATCAGTATCAGCGCCACGCATCAGCAGCTCCTGGACAGCTTCAACTGCTCCAACAGCCGCTGCTTCATGCAATGCACTGCGACGCAGCTGCTCAGTCATCTCGTTAGCCCAGCGAACAGTCCAAGCCTCTCCAAGGTTGATAGCTGTGACGACGGACCACACTGAGCATATTCACTTCCATCTTCACCTCGTCCAAGAAGTACAGAATGGCGTCCACGTTTCCCACCGACGCCGCGATGTGTAACACGAGAGTACCCTAAAACATCACCATCCACGTACAATCAGTCACGAATGGCGGGAGTGGCGATGGCAGAAGTTCACGTGTCGGACCTCACTCAATACCGGTACCTTCAGGTCGGCGCCGTGGTCCACGAGCCGCAGCAACACCTCCATACTTCCAGATCTCACAGCCATGTGTGCTGGCGTCCATCCTTGCTACAACATCGCATCCAAGGCCTCGTTAACACTGCCTCTAGTATATTCGATAATCCACACAGACATCACCGGGGGTAATACCTTGTTTTTCACGTCGACATCTTCAAACCCAGCTTCCGTCAGCGTGTCCACGAGCATTCCATCACCACAAGTGGCCGCCGCGTGCACCACCGAGTCCCCTTCCTACCGTTCAGTCCATCAGTCCTCTCATTAGCTCGTAGTCCCCTCATCACCTCAGGACAAACCGCACCTTGTTTCTCGAGCCCAGTCGCGCGCCGTTGTCCAGCAGCCAGCGCACGACCGCCACGTGGCCATTCGCACAAGCGGCATGCAGCGCCGTGTCGCCCTTCTACTCAACAGCAACAGAAGAGTCAGACAATAGATACAAACACTTCCACTCATCAGAAATCCAACGCGGTAACCTCGTCGGGCGAGTTGACGACCACGTCGGTCGTCGCCAGCAGCTCCTGCAGCGTCTCCAGTTCTCCCGCAGCCGCCGCCTTCACGAGCGGCGTGCCTTCGCTCTCCATTCTCCTACTGTAGCTCTCTCTCCCTCTCTGTCTCTGTGGCTCTCAGTCCTCGACTGTCCTTCCCCTCCCTTTCTCCCTTGGTTGCATTGTTGCATGGGGGTCTTTGACGACGAGGGAAAAAGAGTTAACTGTATATAGCCAATACCGGTCATAATCGATAAGGATCAATGTATCGATTTATACATTCTACCAAACCTCAAGGGGTGCCCATTTACCCCAAACAAACTCAAAACCCGGTGGGTTTCAAGTAAGATTTACCTAAACAAGGTTTCTTTCTGAACCCACTATTTGCACCCATTCCCCACACGACTTCATCACGTGAGCAAGTCTCCATTTCTCAAATACCAGCCACGATGGGAGGCGCGACCGCGCCCACCACGGGCGTCGGCAAGCCGCTGATCGCGCAGCGCAACTTCGAAGGCACGATCCACCGCCGCTTCATCAAAGACACGGTCGTCACACTCGAGTTCCACGACCAGTTCTGGAGCCAGCCACGCGACTTCCCCATCGAGATCAAGGACGTCGCGCATGACAAGGTTCTGTTCAAGGTGCCGCCTATCTCCGGAGACGTCGAGCAGCCCAAGCGCAAGTTGTTGCTGGACGCGTACGGCGTGCCTGTTGTGGGCATGGAGGAGCACGAGATTCCACCTACAGTCGCTCAAGAAAGGCAGTTTGTTGTGATCCCCGACGGCTTCGCCGCCACGAAAGAGCTGCTGCGTTTCGAGACGCGGTTCAACATGTCCACGGAGATGAGGCTGACGTTTGAGCTTCCAGACCACACGCGTGACGCGCCGTCTCGGGTCGTGGTCATGGGTATGTGGCTCTCACGTGAGTCTGCTATTGCTATCCAGCGCAAAGGCGGTGATTTCTATATGATCGCACGCACATACCCTTCAGGGAGTTTGTTGGATGGAGTGTACCGCATGGACGTTGCGCCTGGCGTGGACTTGGCGCTGATGGTACTCTTCGCTGCTGCCATGGACCAAGAATACCACAAGTACGCACGACCGAGCGAGCGCTATCACGTGAAAAAATGCGTCAAGGACGAAGCCAAGCAGGAGAAGAAGCAGTTGAAAGCCCAGCGAAAGCGGGAGAAGAAGCAGGCTGGCACAGGAGAAGCGGCGGCGACTGCGAGCTGAGAGCTGAGAGCTCACGGTTACTCGTATATGATGATTCCGAGCACTGGCCAATTGTGGGTGAAAGATCAGCGTTCCAGCAGTATTTGTGAAAAGATTTTCGCGCGGACTCGTGTTTTATCTCCTCACATAGCTTTTTGATTGACTTGTGTAGGCGGTTTTAAGACTGTGAACGTACCGTTTCCTATGAGCTCACCGTCGCCGTTGCCGTTCCTGTGCGAGCTAGCTCGTCCGTCTTCTGTTGGGCCTTCCTACGCTGTTTGTCTAGCTTTGCTTGTTCCTTGAGCAGCTTTTTCACACGAAGACGGTCAGACGATCGTTCGAACTTGTGCGTTCCTTGGTCCATCGCAGCCGCAAACAGCACCATCAGTGCTAGATCTACACCAGGGGCGACGTCCATTCGGTATTTGCCGTCCAGCGGATCCCCCACCGGGTACACACGTGCGATCATGAAGAGGTCGCCGCCATTTCGCTGGATCGCTATCGGCACTTGTCGTGTCAGCCATCTTCCTATGACCATGATCCTTGTCGGCGCGTCCGACGAGTTGCCAGCGCTGAAATTGAGTTGCAGCGGCATGTCCGTGAAGACGTTCAAGCGCGTTTCAAACCGGAACAGCTCTCTTGTGGCGGGATATCCATCCGGGATGACTGCAAACGCTTTCTGCCGAGCAGGAGGAGACGGCAGATCATGCTCTTCCATGCCCACAACAGGCACACCGTACGCATCCAGCAACAGCTTGCGCTTGGGCTGCTCATCCTCCCTGGAGACTGGAGGAACCTTGAACAAAACCTTGTTGTGCGTGACGTTCTTGACCTCGGCAGTATGGTCACGCAGTTCGCTCCAAAAGTTATCCTCGAATTCTAGCGTGATGGTTGAGTCCTTGACGAAACGACGGTGGATGGTGCCTTCGAAGTGGCGCTGAGCGATCAGTGGCTTGTCCGCGCCTGTGGTGAATCCTTGTGCGTTGCCCATATTACTGACTGTCACCAACTGAGCAAAAAGAAGAATGGCACTCAAGAACGCCGTCGGAAGTGGACGTGTTGCATGGGGATCCACAGTGAGCGCCGCTCACTGAGCGACGGCAACCAAAGGAAACGTCAAACGGTCACGGCTATCGCACTCAGAGTGGGTAATGAAGTTCATTACCCACTCTGAGTTCATCTCACTGACACGCTCAGAAAAAATGTGTCTGGGTCATTGGGTTCGTGTTTGTTGTGAACCAACCCTCGAACTGAGTGAGTATAACGTCCGTACATGGCATCAAGCAAAACACTCTTTCGAAGATTGGCAAGTCACCTCGAGTCAGTTCACCCTCGAACTCCAGAAGTCCAATCAATCGCGTTTTCACAGTATTGAATGCTTTCTTTTCAGTCGATAGATGCCGTCCGCGGCCGGATTAGTGATCTGCTGATGCTCTATATGTCCTTCGACCGGCCTGAGACAGTGTATGGCGTTGGTGCGTTGCCATTGAACAGCATCCTCCGTCCTAGCCCCTCCTCTGCCGAACGGCTCTACTGCGTAGTAATACCCAGTACTGTACTCCCACCCCACAAATCAATGTCGTCTCCACAGATATTACATGCATTATACAATCAGATCCATGCGCGACTACTATGAAGAGGAACATACCCGCGGTCTACACGCCAATCCTCGCCCCACACTGCGACTCTAGGATGCCTGCGCCACGGGCACGATTGTTGCCTGGAGCGTCGTCGCCGTTGGCTGCACGGCGCCCACGAGGTTCCCATTGCCGTTCGTGACTGTCGCTGGCACGCCCTGGCCTTCCGCAAAGTTCATTTTGCCGGCCTTACGCATCTTGTTCTCCATCCGCTTCTCGCGCTTGATCTCCGTCTTGAGCGCCGAGAGGTCCGAGCGACGCGCATTGCGGCGGCTCTGCTCGTCCATGGCCGCGGCAAACAGCAAAATCAGCGCAATGTCCACGCCAGGCGCGACGTCGATGCGGTACTTGTCGCTGGCCACGCTGTCCACGCAGTTGACCTCTCCGATCTTGTAAATCGTTTGTCTCTCGCCGCGCTGGATACCAAACACGGCGCGGCGCGCGCGCCACTTGCCGACCACATACACGGTGACTTCCTCGGGCGTCTCCTTGTTCAGGATGAGCGAGAGTGGGTGGAAGTACGGGTTGAACTGCGTCGAGAAGCGGTAGAGTTCCTCCGTCGCGGTGGCGCCGCCCGGCGTGATCACGTACTCGGCCCGCGCGGACGGCAGGTTGCTCCACTCCATGCCGAGGATGGGCACGCCGAACGCGTCCAACAACAGCTTCTTCTCATTCTCGCGCGGCTCGTTGTCGGGCGACGCCGGCAGGCGGAACAGCACCTGGTCCGTGCGCAGGTCCTTGATCTCGAGCTCCTCGTTACGTGGCTTGGTCCAGAAGTGTTCCTCCAGCTCGAACGTGACCACGCGCTCCTTGATGAAGCGGCGGTGGATCGTGGCCTCGAAGTTGCGCTGCGCGACCAACGGCTTGGCCTTGTCGCCGTTTGACTGGTAGTTACCCATGGTGTTGAATGTGGAGAAATCGAAGAATGAACTTGTCGGCGTCGACACTGTGAGAGGGGCCGCAGAGGGTCCCACTATGGGGAGACCCCCACGTGTCACGTGGGTCACTGGAAGGCGCCAGTGCACCACAGTGGACGGAGACCGTCCGTCGACAGCGTGGAGTGACAGCAGCAGAGCGGTTCAAGAAACGTGCGAAAGTGAACAGAATGGAACAAAGGAATGATCCATTGTCGCCATCATATGTCCACAAACAACTTTAATTCAATATATCAGTTCCTCTTATCTTATGTTGATGGAATATACTACTGATATAACCAGTTGTGCCAGCAAGCCATCAAAATGTAGGCCGAGATCATGCAATTCGATTGGTCAAGATGTCAACAGCTCCCTTGTTTCAGCCAATAATCATAGACTGAATCAGATGATGGCCCTTGCTTCAAGCTGCGGCGTCAACACAGCTGTAGAGAAATGTTGAGTCGAATGATGACGCTTCGACTCCTGATGATCATTCGACACGCGAATAGGAGTCGCCACAAACCAACGCAATTCCCATTGTGGGTCGCATTCTTTGTTACTAGATGCCAGCAGAATAGAACTCTCTGCAATTATTCCCAAAATCCAGGACTGTTACTGTAGAAACCTGACCACCCCAGTGTTACTGGGCGATTGCTGAAACTCAAATTGCCCTAATCCCTACTGTACAGTCTGTTTCGCCATTAAGCGCGGGTGTCATCTGATAGACTTGTTATATTCGATATTCCGTCAAAACTATCAAAATAGCAAGATAGTCACTAAAGCGATTTGGGATTCAATTACCTTGAAATTTGTATATATCAGGGTGCGCTTAATGGCGATACTGACTGTACACGAATTTGTGTAAAACTGCCCGTGTCATGGTGACAGTGGCACTGTGACCAGTGTGCCGCTGCCGCAAGTACGCCGCAACTGCGTTTGCAAAAATTGCAGCATCCATCAAGAGGAGATGGAATCTAGGAATTATGCAATTTTAACCGACATTCCCCTAAAACGCAATTAAAATTGGGTTTTTGAGCCATTTTGGGTTATAGTTGCGCAAAAATATTTAATCATAATCGGGTAGCGTAAATTTGGGCTTCGGTTGATTCAATCAATACTCTCGGTTAGGCTCGCTTTCCTGAAAACCCCAATTTGATAACATAATTCCACTAGACCACAACATCATTTTCACACCTTTGGCGATAAACGTGTGCTTATTCTCGTTTTCCAATCGTTAGCTCCGAAATATGCCAGTCACTGCGGCAAACGGCAGATACTTCGCTGTTGGTCATCTATTTGAAAATTGTGACGTATTATGCCGAAACGTCTGCTCTTGTAGATATTGCTTTGTCAACCAGAGATAGATAGTGCTCTTGATGAAACGAACGACATGAACATGGACATTGCGGTCGCGATTTTGTGGATCGATCATTGTCAGAAAAACTCAATGTCCGCTGATTGCTGACTTGCCCAAAGTAGAGTCAAGATGGGCGACTCGCAGTGCTCCTGCTGGAGCTCTTGCCTGCAATACCTGATGCAAAATTCCCGCAGCCACGATACATTCCCTTCCGAAACTGTGAGATTGAGATGGAATGAGAAAGACAAAGTTTTCTCTCGAAAGCCAGATCTTCCTCGACGATGGCCACTGGATCGACATCGACACGGTAAAAACACACTAAGTACACATTATGACCGCAGACTTGAATGTGATCTAATACTGTGTAAATGCTTTGGTGGTCTAATAGACCACTTGATCCTGTACGTTCGTACACTAACTTTACAGTCTGTAGGCAGTGTACAACAGCCAACTTTGTTCACGGATATGAAGCTAAAGACGTTTGAGCTGGTCGACCACACAACCGATGCACCTTCTTGTAGTTATGGGCAGTTGGCTCACACGCAAATCCGTGGTCGCGATCCAGCGCAAAGGCGGTGATGTCTACATGATCGCACGTGTCTACGCCGTCGGAAGTCTTCTGGATGGAGTCTACCGAATGGATGTTGCCTCCCGACGTGGACTTTGCATTGATGGTGCTGCTTGCCGCCACCATGGGCCAAGAAATCCTACAAGCATGAGCGATCGGTGGAACGCTACCGCTTCAAGAAACCGTCGAAGGCCCAGCAAAAGGTGGTGATTCCACCGCAACTGCAGGTTGAGAGTCCATACCTTTGCGTGTGTATCTTTCTGAGTGCGACGCAGACGTGGGACGAACTCATCATTCTTGCGCCCTCTGTGGCTTTGTTTCTTCTTGCTGCAAAGTGCTCATTCGGATACAGTGGTAGACGAGCGTTCGAACTCGTGAGTTTCTTGATCTATCCCCACTGCAAAGGGGGCATCAACGTTTGATCGACATGACGAGCAACGCTCTTCGATTGCGGCACTTACCATACAGCGGACTTCCGACAGGAAAACTGGTGCGATCGTGATGTATACGTGTAATAGTCGTCGGCATGTGTCGCTGTACTACAGTTTGTTCGCGCTCTAAGCGCCAGCGGGAAACTGATCGAACTGTAATCGGACATATTTTGGCAACTTAAATGCAGGTTTCAGAGACGGAATTTATGGATTCATGGAATAATAGATTTGATCTCTCTATATATCAGGGGGGGGCGCTTAGAGTGCGAACATACTGTATGCTGATCTGTACGTGACGCGTCAGCCATCATTCAACGACTGTGCAACAACGGGTGAGATTCCAGAACGAGACTTCAGGAACTTCAGAAAACTTGTGGGTATCAAACGGCAATCTCACTTGGATTATGTGTGGCTTGACGATCAAGACAAACCATGACGTGAATACAGTACTCTGCTGGTGACTATGGTGTATGAAATCGGGCACCGATTTACTAGTAGTCAGAGTGGGCAATGAACTTGCGTGGATGAGATCTTTTAAGATGTCATCTACGCTAGCTTCCACAATCAAGAACAGCCTCCTCCATCTTCATACTCTATTGTAGATGTCAAGATAATCGAGGTGTCAATGACACCGCTCTTGTATAATGGTCGATTTCACTCCTGGTCCAAATTTCAATAAATTACAGTTCTGTGACCTCAAATCACTGACACGATCGTGCCTCGCTCTACTGACCG
>JAADWY010000050.1:0-88037 GCA_023336355.1 Pythium dissotocum | reverse complement strand
TCTGGAGTACACACGGCCCGTTTGACCCGCGTATCGTTTCGATATTTTGGATCTCCCAGGCGTCGCTTGGTGGTCAAAACTCGACTCACGACGCGGCCACAATGACGGACGGCCAGGACGACGATGGCCGCACGGATCTACACGCGCAGGACCTCAAGATGGATTCGCACGATGCAGACTCGTCGCGGCTGGACGCGTTGCATGAGGAGAACGAAGTGCTGCAGTTCCTGTTGGGCAAGACCCACTCGATCAAGAGCGACGACACGAGTTCCGTGACGTCCACGAGCAGCAGCTCGCACTCGCATTCCCACTCGCAGACCAACAGCGACGACAGCGCCGTGGACTGGAGTACGCGCGATACAACGGATGCAGTCGACGCGCCGTCGCCAGAGCTCGAGCCGATCTGTGAGAGCGCGAGTGGAGACGACATCTCGTCACCACACAAGCCCGAGCTTCGAGTGAGTGTCTTCGATTCGGCGAGTTTGTATGCAACGGTGACACAATGGACGTCGGCGTTAACTGCGAGGCTTTCGTCAGTGAAAGTGAGTTCTCCAGCGACGGGTCCGCCAGAGACGGAGGCGATGAACCAGACAACTGTACAGCCACTACAGAAGCCAGCTATGCAGCCCGAAGATGGAGATCCTGGGGCCATTGAAGAGTCGAAGGGACTTCGTCAGCGACGACGTAGCGCATCAGCGAACAAGGCGGCGTTCGCACCAACTGCGCAGTTAAAGGGGAAACCTGTGACATCTAAGGTCTGGGAGAAACGCCTGGACTCGATACTCGCGCATTCCGACTCGATCTTCGTCGCCACAGTGCTCGCTGTACTCTGCGGCTACTGTGTGGCGATCGGATATCGATTCTTCCACCCCGTGGTGTACCCTCTGCCGAATGTCGACGCATTGTTCAAGCGATGGGATGTCTCGAACATCACGGCGAGGTTTGTGTCGCCGATTCTGGACTCAGAACATACTGGCGCTATTCCAATTGAGTGGGAGATCGTCAACTTCCCAACAAACGCTCTCCGTGAAGGCGGCGTCGAGCCGTTTGAGTATCAGCTCTTTCTCGACGATCGCCGCATCCAGTTTGAAGTGAGCTACTGGTCCCTGCCGACGAACTACAACGAGTCCGTTCTCAATGTGACGATGTACCATCGACTGCGGCCTCGGGATCTCGATGGTGTCGGCCACCACAAGCTACGGCTTGAAGTTACGTTCCCTATTCCAGGCAGCGATGGCGAGCTTCGTACGTTGACGGATACGACTGCCTTTTCAGTGGTGGCACCAGAATCAAGCGAGCCTAGTCTTCGGATCAAGTCGCCAGTCGATGGAGCAGTGGTTGAAACGAGTGCATTGTACGTGCTGGTGGTGGAGTTTGAGGCACTGAACGTGCACCGAGTGGACGTCATTCTGGACGAGAAAGCGCGTCTGCGCATGGTGCATTGGAAGGACGGCAATCTGCTGCTGCGAGGCATTGGCAAGGGCAATCACAGCATCGAAGTGGAAGCGTTCGACCAGTATGACACGGTAGTTGCCAAGCAGTCGACTAGAATAGAGGTGCGAGCCAAGGCGGATCCAAGTCGGCAGGAGGCTCTGGTCTAACTCACTCGGTGTGCCATCTACGTCAATAGTATGAACGTACTAAGTGTGATAAAATGCCAGTATGGGAACTGGCAGGTGATCTACGTTAACATGACGTTTTGGCGCAGTTTCACGAACCACAACATCCACTTCAGGCTTCAGCCCCACGTTTGACGACTCCAGTGATTTCTTCCATCGACTCATTCGATTTTTGCAAACCTTCCATTTTTATTTGGTTGTGATTGGCCATTACATCATCGAAATGATCGTTGATTGGATAAATGATTCGAAAATTTACCTCAACCGACGATCTGCAATCCCAACTCTCATCTTGAGCGAGAGAGAGCGACTCGCTCTGACTCAGAGTCTGAGCGAGCGGAGAACGATGGGGGCGAGAAAGATCACGCTACGCCAACGGCATCGCTGCCATCATCTTTGGCTTCCTCATCTTCGTCCCCTCATAGGCGTGCCTTACCCAACGGCGTCGGGCCAACGGCATTCCCTTTCGCCTGTGAACCTCCGTCTCCGTCATTCTCCATCTCACCGCCCACACCAACGAACAACCGAAACACGCGAGAGCAAGGAGAATGTTGAGCAATCTGATGGAGCGAACGATGTCCCAGACGGATGTACTAGTGGGTCGCGTCTGCGAAGCCGTGCTGTCGGTGCTGCCACGCACGTTGACGCCAGAGCTGCTCTTTTGAGAGGTCCAAGACCTCGGTGAACTCGTACCGGTGAGTCCAATGCATGTCGTCCAGTGATTAGCATATGACTCAAATGACTAACGCTGCTGAGTGTCTGGAATAGGAGTGGGCAGCAGCGGATGAACGCAAGACGAACGTCAGCTCGCCCGCGCAGGAGAAGAAGACCGAAGGTATCGCGCAGGAAACGGCGCCTGTGGCATGATCAGCTTCGTGGTCTTGAGCTTATCATGGCCGTGTTAATGCCACCTCAATGTGTAATATAGCCGTGAATCCCTTGTTGCGCTCGTTCTTGCTTGGCGTCGATCTGTAGCCACTTGGCGTAAGCACGATCTTTTGCCGTCATCCAGATCTCAGCATGCCACAATCATGTTTAGACGCACAACGTAAACTTGAGTTAGGGTATTTTACTTCATCACTAGACATGTACCTGGTTTTAGGTACAGCATAACCTTGGATGGGTACGCTGTCGTAACCCATTCCTGGTCACCATTGACAAGCAGAGGCAACAAACCCCACGAACCGAAAATGGCGGAGCGCCATGTCTCGCGCTGGCGGCTTCCATCTGAGCGCCACGCTGCTTGCTCCTCTTCTGTAACCGCTGAGACCCCCGCGCCAAACGCAGAGCCACACGCCAGTGCGACGTCGCTGCGTTACCTGGACGAATTTGTGCGCAAGCTGCAGTGCGCGCCGCGTCTTTTGGAGCACCAGCTCTTCCCGGATGCCAAGGAAATCACCGAGGTACGAAGACCCACAGCCTTCTCCCATCGTAACCATCGCATGTCTAATGCCACCGTATTCCTGTAGAGTATGGGCCTGTTTAACGCCGTGCGTCGATACGTTGTCCACGACTCCACCAGCCCCGACGAAGCCCCTGGCTCCAGTAGCGCCGATACCCTGACCGACGGCATTGTGGTGGTTGGTGACGGCAACACGCGTACGTACTGAGGCCTGTTAGGTGCCTTACGACTATATCTGTGTGCTCATAGTCTCGTTGTGTGGTGTTATAGCTCGGTCAGCTGCGATGTTCGCGTTTCGCTTGAAGAACTGGAAGTGCTACTCCATCGACCCGGCCATGGAGCTGAGCTCTTCGTCCGAGCGCGCAGCCAAGTGGGAGTCTATCGAGAACCTTGTGGTGATTCGGAACAAGATCGAGAACGTGCGTATCCGTCTCAAGCGTGCCGTCATCGTGCTAGTCCACGCGCACGTGACGCTGGCGCAGGCGCTGAGCGCCGTCGAGTGTGAGGAGCTCGTGGGTGTCGTGACGATGCCGTGCTGCAACTGGTACGGCAAGCAAGAGGAGCTCTTCGGCAAGCAGCCCAACGTGGTCTACGATGACTTCAGCATCCTGTCAGACCACCGTGAGCTTCGTGTTTGGGTGGACCCGCGTGGTGACAGTGCTGCGTCTAAGTCGTCCATGCCGCTGACTGTCGACCAAAGCGCCGTGCTGATGAAAGGCTGTGTGCAGAAGGAGTTTATCGCCGACTACGGCATCTCAGAGGCCAGCGAGACTACAGCGAACGGCGACAAGAAGCAGAAGAAAAAGGCGGAGCCTGTGCTTGCCACGGCGCTTTTTCAGCAGACCTTGCAAAGCGACAAGACTGACGATCGCTCGCCTCTTTTAGCGCCAATTGCAACGCCCGCTCAGCTTGAAAAAGTGGCTGACCAGATCGAAAAAGTCCTCCCCGACAAGACAGCGACCCGTGTGCTGCTACTAGCCGCTGAAGGAAACTCAGACAACTGTAGAAGCTCCCTGGTGAGAGAGCTTCTGTCGCGAGGCTACCAGAACGTCTTCACGCTCAAGACTGAAGCTTCCACCAAGAGCAACGACACCTTCACTGCGGACGTGCTGAAACACAGCTTGACAAATGACGGACCATCTGCAGTGTCTATTGGTGCTCGCATTCAAAGCAAAACCACAAGTTCATCTGCTGACGGCGTGCCAACATACTCGACCACAGTGACCGTCGCAGGTGAACCACCCGGGACGCTCGCCTTTGACTGCGTCATCGACCACGGTCTCCTGTTCCGATCGCTGCGTAACCAGCCCAAGAAAGTGTGCGGTGCCGTGTTCCAGCAACTGGTGCAGCTCATGACTAGCTTCACGACTCCATCGACGGACAGCAAGCCACGACTGATCAGCGTCTCGCCTCGCAAAGACTGGCGCAAGACCGAATTCTTGGCTAACGAGCTGCTCGGGATCCAGTTGTCCAGTGCCCAAGTCGCTGCCGATGGCAAGGGCGCGTCCGTGCTCTTTGTATACTCATGCCGAGCGACGACGCCGTCGACACTTGATGGTGAAACCACCGGATCGACTGGGAGCACAGCTCAAGCACAGAAGAAGCTGCATGCGCTGGGACTCAAAGAGGCGTTGGAACGGGACTTCGAGACCGTGTCTGGAGCTGAGTACGTAGGAACCGATCTCACGAGTGCCAGAGCTCTGGGTGAGTCGTCAAGTGACTCCGTGGCTCGCGTTTGGCTGAGTGGTGTTGTCCAGCATCTGCGTCGTTTCACAACCGGCCCGTCGTTCTTTTCTGTCGCGTCGTCCGTGTCGTCTTCGTTCCACGACCACCTCCAGATCTCTGTGGATCCGCTTCAACTCGAGCGATGGACGGAAGGGACCGATGCAGCAGTGCTGACCATTGACGCCGTGCTTCGCCTTCTTCACAAGGGCGATCTGGTCGAATGCGTCGGCGAGATGACTCGCAACGCCCAGCAGCAGCCCATGCTGCGTCTCCACGCCTTGCGTTTCGTGCAGAGCGAGTTCCAGGCGTACCAGTGATCGACCCAAGCTCACATGACAGACTCGAATTCCAATAGATATATGTTCGCGAATATCTACAACTAACTTTGTTTATAGGCGCGAGATTTGACGATACGATACATAAGGGATCGCCGTCGCGAAAGCCAGGACGATCACCAAGACTGGCAAGCGACTGTAGCCGCCGAACACGCGAAGTTGCTGCGCATCCAGCTTTTGCTGGGGCAGAAAGTAGAGCCCAGTCAACGCACACAGCAACCACAGCATCATGACGATCAAACCGTAGAACTGGGCGTTCTCGGTCTCGCTCGTGCTCTTCTTCATCTTGGAGGACTTGTACTCAATGGCGGACCAGTTGTTTGCGACCGCGTCAGCAACTTCATCGACCAGAAATTTCACGATTGTCTGAAAGGAAGCCAGCAGCGCGTAGGTCGTGCCTTCAGTGCCGAATGGTGCGATTTCAATGGCCGGCACGAACGCTGCCAGCAGCGTGAGGACACGGAACGGTGCGCGTAGTACCCAGCCGAGTGTGAAGATCCACGGAGCGCGCACGATGTCGTAGATCACCAGCGAGCCGATCGTAAAGCTCACAAAGACGTAGAATAGGATCGCCCCCGCTGTGAGGCGTCGCCAGTTGACGTTGAGTCCGTACACACGCCACACAAGAAGCGCAGCCAGGAAGGACACGTCACCGAGACTGTTCCGTACGAGTCTCACGACGGACGCGTCGCCTGTCCAGTACTGCTGCGCGCTTTTCACATCAGGCAACTCGAAAAAGCCGAAGAAGAACAGCACGCAGTTGAAGAAGATGAGCTGCCACACGACTTTCTGCTGCGCGCTCTGCCAGAGGTTCTTGGTCATGGCCTTCCAGCGGGTCCAGCACGATGGTCCCAGTGGTTGAGGGATGTCCGTAGGTCCCATGGAGAGACCGAGGTAGGAGACAACTGCAGTAGGCAACGGCACTTGGTCTTCGTGGGCGTTGCGGAAGAGTCCATAGAGTGTGATCCAGGAAAGCAGTGCGAGGTGGAGAAACACGTACTCGAAGCCGAACGGCAGGTGCACGTCGAGGTTCTTTGGGTCGGGGTCCGCGATGATGGCGATGAGCGAGTGGGTCACGACTTGAGCCGTGATCCGCACGGCCTGGTACGTGCCTAGAAGGCGGCCTCGGTTCTGGAGCTCTTCCTGTTGGGACAACTCAATGATGCGGATGTCCAGGGCGTTGGTCGAGACGATGAGCGATAGGAACGCCAACACAATCAGCATCGAGATGATGATGGGCGGCGGATGTGGCGAATACTGGAAGAGGCAGAAGAGCGCGAGCCAGAAGCCGCCGCCGGCGATCCAGCCAGCGATCATGTAGGGCTTACGACGCAGTCGCATGGGTGCGAACGCGTCCGAGAGGATGCCCACGAACAGCACGACGGTCCACTGGAGCGTGAGCACGTTCTTGAGCGGCTGGGTCTTCTTCAGGCGGATGTCTTGCTCGGGGACTCGCACCAGTAAGTACATGACAATCGCGTTCACATAGGCCGATACAAACGCCGCGATGGCGTACCCACGGTACTTTGGCGACATCAAGTTGACGGAGCCGCCCTTGCGGAGAGCGCCGTGTAGTTGGTAGTTGAAGAAGTGGTCGCCCGCCACGTACCGAGGGATGAGACCGTCGACTCGTGCGCCCATGACGGGCGTCGCGACGGAGCTTCCGTCGATGGACAGGTCGCCCTGACGACGGTCGTCGTAGGCCATGCTCGTGGTCGTGGACTCGGTGTCTGTGCGCAGGGTCTCCTTTGATTCTGTTAGGGTGTCGCGCCACACAGCGTCTCGGTCTTGGGGTGTTTGCTTGACGCCGAGGAAGGCCGTCGGATGCGAGGTCGTGGACGTCACATGAGGCGTCTCGATCGAGAGCGAGGACTGAGACGGCTTCTTCCGCATTGGGACGTCCCTGCACTAAATCACTGAATCGCCTGAATCACTGGATCACTGGATCACTGGATCACTGGATCGCTGAATCACTGGATCTCGGAAATGGCGAGTGTCCGGGAACTAGGAAATGGTGCGTTGCGGTCCGCGAGTAAAGGAGAACTGAACAACCTGACTGTGAATTGCGACCGCCTCCCATCGAGACAGAACCGTAATTGTGGGGCGTCTCTCCCCCCGTCCCCAACTTGGGGAACCCTAGAAGCTCAATATGGACAGTCAGGCCGTGACTCACTATGAGTAAAACTGTTTTTGTGGACGCATGACCGTTCTGGGTATTCAGCTGCCCGCAAAAACCCTCAACATTTCAGCCACCTGGATAAGTTTGAGACGAAAGCGGTGTCCGATTTGGTACGATGGTAGGTGACGTAAAAACCGCCCTCGCGTCCATCAGGGACAGCGCCACTGTCAGCGTGGCGAAAGCCATCGGTTTGCTGATCAGCTGGTTTCGCGCAACTCCCCCACAAAGCACGACTCTGAGGACTCACTCTATCCACAGTCCCACTAGATTGAGTCGTGCCGCGATGCTGTACACATTCGTTGCATCCGTAAGCCTGGTCTAAGCACGCCTGCATTTGGCATTCCTCAAAATCTTTCTGGCAAGTCTGGAAGGTCCAAGTACCAGTGTTTATAATACATACTTCGAGTTATTCTTTGTGCGGATTCACAATACTGCCAGCCTACTGCAGGCGAGAGATTTGGAGATAGAACACGTAGGGCGTCGCGGCGAGGAAGCCGACGATCAACACCACGAGTGGCCAGCGACTGTAGCCGCCGTACGCGCGGAGCTGCTGCGCGTCCAGCTTTTGTTGTGGAAGGAAAAACACCCCACCTAATGCACACAGCAACGACAGCGTCATGAAGATCAAGCCGTAGAGCTGGGCGTTCTGTGTGTGGCTCGAGCTTTCCTTCATCTTCGCGTACGTGAAGTGGATGGCAGGCCAGTCGTTCGTGATCGCGTTGGCGATCTCGGCAGACAAGAACTTGACGACCGTCTGGAAGGACGCCAGCAACGCGTACGTCGTGCCTTCGGTTCCGTGCGGTGCGATTTCAATGGTTGGCACGAAGGCAGCGAGCAGCACGAGCACACGGAACGGTGCACGAAGAACCCACGACAGTGTGTAGATCCACGGTGACCGCACGACGTCGTAGGCCACGAGCGAGCCGATGGTAATCGTCACGAAGGCGAAGAAGAGGATCGCGCCGCCCGTGAGGAAACGCCAGTTGATGTTGAGTCCGTACACACGCCACACGAGAAGCACGACCACAAACGACACGTCGCCCACGCAGTTTCGCACGAGTCTCGGGATAGACGCGTCGTGGGTCCAATACTGCTGACTGCGCTTCACGTCCGAGAGCTCGAAGAAACCGAAGAAGAACAGCACACAGTTGAACAGGATGAGCTGCCACACGACTTTCTGCTGCGCGCTCTGCCAAAAGGTCTTGGTCATGGCCTTCCAACGGGTCCAGCGCGAGGCGACAGGCGGTTGTCCGGGCTGAACGGGGGCCATGGTGAGCCCGGCGTGGGCCACGACGGCAGCAGGCAGGGGCACTTGGTCTTCGTGGGCGTTGCGGATGAGTCCGTAGATCGGAATCCAACAGATCAACGCGAGGTGGAGGAACACGAACTCGAATCCGAACGGCAGGTGCACATCCAAGTTCTTTGGGTCCGGCTGCACGATGATGGCGATGATGGAGTGGGTCACGACTTGCGCAGAGATCCGCACGGCCTCGTACGAGCCAAGCAACCGGCCTCGGTACTGAAGTTCTTCCTGTTGCGAGAGCTCGATGATGCGGATGTCCATGGCGTTGGTCGCGACGATGAGGGAGAGAAATGCCAACACGATTAGCGTCGTGATGACGGTTTGAGGTGGATGTGAGCAGAACTGGAAGAGCAGGAAGAGCACGAGCCAGAAGACGCCGCTAGCGATCCAACCAGCGACGATGAACGACTTACGACGCAGTCGCAGGGGTGCGTACGCGTCAGAGAGGATGCCCACGAGCAGCACGACCATCCACTGAAGCGACAGCACGTTCTTGAGGTGGGTGGTCTTGTCGAGACGCAGGGCTTGCTCTGGAACACGGACGAGCAAGTACATGACGACGACGTACACGTATCCGGATAGAAACGCTGATACTGCATAGCCACGGTACTCAGACGACAGGAAGCACACAGAGCCGCCCTTGCGGAGACCGCCGTACAGTTGGTAGTTGAAGAAGTTGTTGCCAGCGACGTACCGAGGCATGAGCCCTTCGCCTCCGCCGCCCATGACGGGCGTGCCGACGAAGCTGCCGTCGATGGACAAGTCGCACTGGCCGTCCTCCTGGACCATGACCATCGTCGTCGACGCTGTATTCGAGTGCAACGCGCCATTCGAGCCTATGTGGACGTTTGGCCATTGAGCGCCATGATCGTGGGGCGTTCGTTTGATGCTGTGGAAGGTGGTGTGCGAGCTCGAGGACGCGATGTACGGCGACGATGTCGAGCGCGTGGACTGAGACTTCTTCATCGGACGCCTTTCTCGCTCAATCACTGGTCTTCGATCAATCACGCTGTTCGATTACCGGGATTCAATCACTGGATCACGGAGATGTCGGTCCAGAGGTTAGGAAATGGGTGTGGTGTCCGAAGTGTTGTTCCGCGTGTGGCGCTGTTCTGGACGGGCGGGGGAAATGTGATCTGCCTGCAAGGTGGGGAGGTCGATCGAAACGGTTCCGACTTGAGGACTCGCAGTGGGCAAGTGGCAGGCTGAAGAGAAGGAAGGTCAAGAGCGCAAATGGCTCGAGAATCGTTGAAGTCGTCTGCGGGTGGCTGCTGAATCGGCCCAGCTCAAGCCGCCCACTTTCTCCAGCGGATCCAGATGGACTATCTTTTTTCGTTTTTTTTCGTTCTAAACCATCGTTTTTGTTCTCGAGTTTTGGAGGTGCCACACAAAACAACACGCCAGAATCACGAACGTGTTTGCACCGGCCAATCACTTGTCGACCGTGTCAGATTTGGAGCGACAGCTGGTGTTTTGCGTCGCTTTTCATCTCACAAGCTCCTGCCCAGTTCCGTGCGGAGATCCCTCAAAATCCACTCAAAATCCATTCGAGATTCATGGGCCAGTGGCGACACCTCCAGGTGGCGACAGGCGCATGAAACGTGCTGATCAGCTTCGTCACGTGGCTGAAAGAGCCCTTTGATGAGGAGGCACACCACCAACAATCGTCGGCTAGACAAAGAGGTTCTGCAACTTGTAGCCACAGATCTAGTACAAATCCACCGCCCATGTGGACAGCATCAGAGTCTCAGCTTTCGTGCAGAGACTAGGTAGAGCCGACCCGACCGCAGCAGTGCGTTCTGTCAGTGAAGAGGCCCGCTTGTCTTGACTGTCAGAAACTTTGCAGCTTGAAGGCTGCAGGCAGGACTTGCACGGTGCCAAGTTGCTGGAATCCAGCCTGTGAATCCTGCAAATCGATTATGGCGTAGGTGGCTAGGGGAGCACGACACCGTGGACGACTTTGTGGGTAAATTTGAACTTGAATTCCGCACGATGGACCCGCTGTCGATCATCAACTCGATGAAGTCCGCCCGGATTTGCATCCATCATGCACATCTGCGAGTCGCAGATCGGCACGATGGAGAAGTTCGGCGCGTTTGCACTGCACTTTGCAGCTCTGCATGGTGCGTCCGGAGGGTGCTGATCAGAAGATCTGTTATCGAAAAATTGTCGTCCACTGTACTTCGAAGTAAATGATAGAAATCCGCAGATCATTTCGTCATATTTTAGAATAAAAAATGCCCATTTTGGCTAATGATGACTCACCGCCCGACTGAGCCTGACGCAAGGCCGCAAGGCTGTAAGTAGCCTTGGGCACTTCAAGCACTTAGAACCAACACCACACCGCAAGACCGTCAGTACTGTACGCTGTAATGCTAGCTGTGGGCCGATACTTACACACAATGACTACAGCAATTGGCCGATAGATATTCCCTTTTGAGGCGCTGTGTGTCGAGATCCCATCATGATTGCTGAACTCGTCCAGGGTCCATCGCCTTCTGATTCGAAGGGACCAGTCAACCACAAACAGTTCAGTACGTACGGTGGGTGCGTCCATGCGTTCCCTAATACAAACCATCCTACGTCGCAGTGGGATCCGCCCTCAGACTTCAACGACGGGCGGCTTCGGTGAACTCGCGACGGTCTCCGCAATCCCCACTGACTTGATGAACGCCTTGAGGTACGGAGACCGTGGCGTTCATTGAGCTTCGAGATGTTTTGACTCGACCGACTGCATGCGTTCATCTTCATGTGTATTGTAATCGATTTTTTGTTGTTCAGCGCTGTCCGAGGCTGCTTACAAGCGCGTTTCCCTTTTGTGACTTTGAATGCAGTACTTTCACCGCGTTTCCTCCTCGTTCTCTCCAACTTGGCTAGCTATCTCAGCGATCTCCGTCCCCTCAGCCATCCGGCTATCTTCACTGTCGTTGGTCACTCCTACATGGCGACTGGGGGAGCTGTGGGCTGGTCGGCTCGTTGTCTTCGTTTAGAAGTCCTTGTTCACTCGCGTCGAGCACACGATGCCACCGTCAGCCATTCGCGCAGACGTCTCGGCATCGTACAGCTCGCCATCCACCGTCTTTATCCGGAACCGGACTGCAAACACACACATCATCGTCAGCATTCGGTTCGCAACATACGCAGCGTACAACAGCGGATCACGTACATCGATGGGAGTCGCCCACGTTCTCGAGTCGCTGGAAAATGCCGCGGACTTCCGCAACGTGGTCCTACAATCACCATCAGACACCATCGTCAGTTGATCAAACTCCCCAGAGATACGTGCGCTTTCAGGGAGGTACAGGTACGTACGGGATGCACGAGATCCAGGAAACTTGTCTGTCCTGGCACCAAGTGGTGCGGCTGGAAGCCGATCACGCGGCCGTGGGACGCCGACGTGTAGATGAACAGCGCCTTCGGGTCGGACGTGATCATCGCGATCAGGTCTTGGCTGTGCTCGCAGATCTGCTGGTAGATCTGGAGCTGCTGCACTTCCTGCTTCAGGTTCTCCACGTACTCCTTCTTACGCAGTCGCGACTTGCGCGAGTGGTCGCGGTTGCGCTCGCGACTCTTCTCTTCCTTGAGCAGCGCTGCGCGCTCGTCTTCGCTCAGGTTTTCTGCATCCACATCGAGGTAGGAGGCCTCAGAAATCCGATCCAAGCGCACATCCGTCGGCGTCGCGACGGCGCCGTGCCACTTACCGAAGTTGTGCATGGTCTGGTTGTTGTTCTTGATCATGGCCGACAGGATCTCGGGCGACAGCGTCTGCGCACCGAGGTCGTGCATGACGTGTTGCTGCTGCATGCGGTGGGTCGCCGGCTTGTGCATCGCGGCGGCCACTGGCGCTGGCGCGTTGCCCGTGAAGCCCGTCGACGGGTCGTACATGCGGTGGTTCATCTGGCTGAACGCCAGCTCCGTGGACCGGTCGTAGCCCCCCGAGTGGTGGGCCGGACTCGCCTGCTGCGCCGTCATGAACATGTTGGCGCCGTTGCCGACGCCCGCCGGCAGCGTCATGGACGTGATGTTGCCGCCGCCCATGTCGCTGTTCATCATGCCGCGCTCACGGTACAGGTTCTCAAAGTACGCGGCATTCGCCTGGATCTTGGCCGGGTCGGGCGTCGGCTGCACGTTGAACTGGTTCATGCCCGGCTGCAGGTGGCCCATGGGCGTCGTCGGGATGTCGTCCTGGTTGTTCTCGAGCTTGATGCCCATGAGCGCCGCGTACTCTTCCACAGACGTGTAGCCCTGCGGCTGCTGCTGCTGCATGGGGTTCTGCTGCTGCGGGTGGTGGTTGCCCTGGTGCGGGTGGTTGGCGCTCATTGGCGCGACGCCCGGGATCATGCCGGCGATGAACGCGTCCGCGAGGCCGTTGCCCAGCAGCGAGCCGTTGTGGCCACCAGGCGCGCCGTACTGCGCCGCGAGGTTGATGTCCAGCAGCGCGTCGTCATGGATCGCCATATCCACATCCGCTTCCGAGGGGGCTGAGAAATCCATGGTCGTTTTGTTGGAGGTGTAGGCGTTGTTGGTGTTGGTGTTGGAGGTGTTGGATTTGTTGGATTTCTTTTCCGGTCAGTCGGTCGCCAACAAAAAAGAGAAAAAAGAGTAGTAGCAGCAGACGGCGGAGCTCGACTCGACTTCCGTGAACTGACTGACTGGGGTTGTGCTGGCGGGTCGCTGGTGGAAAGACTTCTTATTCCTGTTCCGACCTTCTGCAGACTGTGAGGGAGCCCGTTTCCAATCGGACCGTTGAGTTTGGGGCGGCGGAGGCAGAGAGTAGTGTGGTAGTGAGTGTGATTCTGTCTCGTAGATGCGTGGAACGGACCCAAGAACAAAACTGCCCACGCGACGTAGTGCTCGATCAGTTCCGGTTGTGTTGGCGGCGCTCGAGCTGTTGGCGTTCCCTGGAGGAGCGAATGATACTGTCTGCACGAGTGGACCGGTTTCCGGTTTCTTGCTCTTCGTCGAGCAAATCGAGTTCCCCAACCACCGAGGGAACGCAAAGCAGGAGCAAAGCACGCTGCCTGAACTCCTCCACCGTGCACCAGCACTGCACCGCAGGATGCATCAGATGATTGAATAACCTCAAAACCTTGTCTTCGCGAGAGAGAGATGAATGAGAAAACACTTGGTAAACGTATGCGCCTCGACAATTTCTGAAAAACCTCATTTATGGACCTCTGGCGCGAGGCCCAAAATCGGTCCACCCACAACTCAGAAGTTAACGTCCACAGCGCAACTTGGGCCTCATTGTTGCCTCTAGGGTATTTGGGCGGATATCCTGGACCATTATGCTGTGTCACAACTTGTCTTGCACGAGCGAAGCTCTCTACGCTGCCACAGTATCGAAATTCAGTAGCATTCACGATCGACTCCGCAGCTCTCACAAAAGTGTTCTTGACATCGCCCACAAGGTGAATTTGTCGCAGTTATTTGGCCAGCAGCAGGAGCAACACCTTCCGAAGAATTCAGCCGGCGAGGGCGTCGCTGTCACCAGCTGTCCTCTGCTCAGCAAAGTCACCAGCTTTTCTGTCTCGTTTTGTTGGTTGCGTTCTCACATGGAGAACTCACACGCACTCGCGTGCGCCAACACAAAATGCGACAGACTTTCTAAAATGTGACGGCCGACGATCAGACTCTGGCAAGGGCACTTCAATCTGCGCAGATCGCTTGGGTTCGAAGGAAGAATGGAGCATGTTGAGCAAGAACTCATGACGTCCGTCCACTGATATTGTGGCCCTGCTGACGGGTGCGTTTCTTCGGAACTCTCGAAGAATGGATGAGGCCAGTGCGATGGTTGGCGTGGAAAGCACGCAACCCAACGATCGTCGCTGGCGTGCCTCAAAGATACTGGACACTCCACCTCACTGCGTGCAAAGGACGTTCTGACGGGTCTCCGTTTCTGTCCGCGACCCGTATCCGAACTCTGACGCACGCCGCCGTGCCCTGATCTCAGCTCAGCTCACGGCCATCAAAACACCACAGTAAACTCCTCAGACTCTGCTGATGATTGATTGCTCTGAGTCAGAGCGATCGATCATCAGCAAGCTCCATTTTCTCTGGTTCCCAACATTTCTCAAAATAGATTCAGAATTGAAAATCACAATTCTCCTCAAATTTGCGGATACGCAAACTATTTACATATCTAGCAACTTTTCCGCTATGTTCGCATCTTCCTTCCACTACGTCATGCAGTGCGTACTTAGTGGCAACAGTGCATCGATTCCTTGACCCATCACGCGTCCGTCTGCACCGATTTCTTCGAATTCGACCTGAGTCGGCGGCGCAACAAGCGAAGACCTCTTTCTCTGGTTACGTGCGCGTAACCCACGACCAGCGGAGGCGCGCACGCTCTGTGAGTGCGTGGAGCCGACCGTCTATTGGCGGTACCGTATCTATCTATCTATCTATCTCTCGATCTGGTTCGGCGCTGTTCGCTCCACCACAGTTGCGACCGCATCTTCCAGGAACGAGTCCTAGTCCGTTTCTCCGTGGCGAACCCAGACCCAGAGGCACCCAGTATCAGCTTGACAACGCGTCCACCATGGCGCAGATTCTAGTGGAGAGCATCAGCAAGACACTGCGGCTGCCGCGGCCGCTGCTCCACGAAGAGAACCGCGCGTTCACGCTGATTGAAGACTGGCCGCTGCTCGTGGAGCTCATCGCAAACCAGCCGATCCAGATCAAACCACTCGGTTATTACCGCACGCCAGATGATGTCGACATGTACGAGCGCTTCAATGTGACAGGAAGCTCGTGAGCGCGACTGACGAATTGCATTGTGCTGTACTGTTGTGTAGCTACGTGTTCGAGTGCTCGCTTGGCAAGAGCGACGGCGACAAGAAGACGTACGTTGGCGTTTTACTATTAGGCAGGCGGCAGCCATGCTCACTCTGTTTGCACTGTATGATGATTTAGATGGAAGATCTACCGCCGCTACAGCCATTTCCAGCGCTATGTGGCGCATTCGTCGGAGCTGCTCAGCTCCATGGTCGTGCCGCGGCTTTCGCAGGCGTATCTCAAGCTCTTTTCGGCCAAATCCTGCCAGGATCGGATCGTCGAACTGCACGCGTGGCTACTTGGCGTGATCGAAAACACACAGATGTACTGCGCACAGAAAGAAGTCTTCAAGGACGCGAGCAGAGAGCACGGCATCGACTCGCAAGAAGCCGTGCCGGCCATCATCTTGGCCAGTTTCCTGTTTGCCGGTGCGAACATGCCGTTCCCTCACGTCTTCCGCGGGATGCCGTCGTTTGCCTTCGCGATGGAAGAGATCAACATCTTGCTCACAAAGGCCGCGCCCGTGTACCCGTCGAAGCTTCGCTCGTCGCTGGAAACGAGTGCTGGTCTGGGGCTTCGTCTTACGGCGAGCCATGAGCAAGAAGGAAAGTACATTGGTGCGATGGTCGGCGGCTTCTTACGCGACGTGTCGGAGTTGGACAAGAGTCTCGCGACGCTCAATATCGGCTCCAAGCTCGTCCGGATCAACGGCGTCGACGTCACGGACGAAGCGTTCGAGAAAGTGTTGGCCCACTTGCGTTCTGCGGGGATGCCGCTGCGGCTTCGCTTCATGTTCAATCCACAAGTGCAGCGTCGTCCGCGTGGCCAGAGCGTGTTCCTGAAGGCGACGGGCGAGCCAGGCATGAACAACGTCGCCATGAGTGAAAAGCACCCGCGTCGCGAGTCGACGGCCACCACGTACCGCGGAAGCGTTGATATGTTCCCAACGGAGATTACTCCTATGGGTTTTTCTTCATCAACCAAGGCATCAGCGATGCGGTCGTACGCCCCACCAAACAGGGCTCCTAGTAGCTCTGCCTCGGCTGCAGATCCTACTGCGCAGAAGAGATTTTACAGTGTGGACTCTCGTCGCTCCACAGCGACCACGATGGGCGGCATCTTTGGCTCCGTCTTTTCGGATCTCTTCGGGCGTCGACGTGGTGACACTGCGGACGCACTGCTCGACAACCAGGTCGAGGAGATCTTCTCATGGGATGACGTCGGTGGCGAGTTTCAGGACATCATCTCACGAGGGTTCTTTTCGTTCCTGTCGCAAGCCATGTTGCATGAGCTGCGCGTGCGTCGCAACGCCATGGCTGGTGCGTTGGAAGAGGACAAGGCCGATGAGAAAGAGTGGAAGAAGCTCGATAAGAGGAAGGGTCAGGGTATTTGGAGTACGGCCGCAGGTCCTCTTGGGTGGGCGTTCGGCTCATGCAAACTGCGAGATGTCGAAGCCGCGATGCTGGAAATCTCCCCTGTGGTACGCGCGAGGAATAGTCCCGTTATTTGTGCGATCAGCGACTGACGCTATGGATCTGTGTAGTTCTTTTCAACGCGTGCGAGTCACATGGGCAGTGAGAAGCGACTGGCGAAGGGCTTCGTGCTGGTGTCGGTGAACAACGAAAGCACGTTTGGCTTGTCATTTGCCGAGGTCATGAAGATGCTCACGAAGGCTTCCAGGCCGACATCGGTGTGCTTTCGCTGGTTCAGAGGTACGAGTTGATCTCTCATAGACGGTCTCAATTGCTGGAAGCTCATCGTGTTTCTTGGATGCAGATTACAGTCCGTTCCTCGAAACCGAGCTGGCTGAGCAAGACCCTTCGACTGACTCTCGTCGACGAGGCAGCCTTCGTCATGACCCAGGGAAGACTTTCGAGAGCAGCTTGGACTGTGTGTCGGAGGCACAAGCCGACTTGTGCAGCAATCTCCACTTGGCTCTCGTGGAAAACGCGACGATTCGCAACGAAATCGGAACACTACAAGATGCAAATCGCGAACTGCGTCAACAGCGAGAGCAAGCAGCGAAAGAGCAAGCGAAACTGGAAGAGCAGCTCCAAGAGCAGCGTGACCGCATCTCGAAACTCTTGCAAGAAGTGGCCGATTCCAAGCTCGAACACAACCAAACCAAGCAGCAGCTCAAGGTCTGTCAAGACAAACTCGCGAACACGAAGGTCGAGCAACAGTTGCTACTGGAACGGGCCCACGCCAATGCGATCCAGAAAATCGCTGAGCACGAGGAGCGTCTCGTGCAGGAGTCCAACAAGTCGATCGAGAACGCGCGCATGCTCGCCGAGCGCAAAATGCAGAAGGAACTGGATGTGGCGCTCGACAGCATGCAGCGAAAACACGAAGAGTACCTGCAAAAGCTGGCGGAAGAACACTCGGAAGAGACTGAGAGCCTCAGTCAGCAGGTCGCTGTGTGGCGCCATCAAGTCGAAGTGCTCACCGAGGCGGAGAAGCGCAACTACGCGTCGATGATCAACCAGGGCACGAACCCGTACGACTTCCAGCGAAGTCGGTTTGGCATGCCCGAGTCGCCGTACTCGAGCAGCAGTAGCTCCCGCACGTTCCGCACGTCAGAGAAGAACTACGTATCGGGTGGCGGCACGTATATGAACAACAACAGCGGCTTCAGCGCGGCGCCTTCCGGTGTGAAGGGCATGAGTCGTGGCGGGCCGAACGGAGGCGCGAGTAACCAAAAGGACAACGAAGGCAGCAGTCCGAACTGGGACGACGGCACGACGAGTCCCGCCGGATTCAAGGACCACGGCTCCAGCGAGTTCTCGGACCGCTCGTCGGCGGCATCCAACAACGCCGCGTCTGCGAACAGCAATGGCATCTGGGGACGCGTCGTCTCTTTGATCGGCTGAGCTAAGCTTTTCACAAGTGTAGCCATCTAAGCAGTGTCCGACGAGGCGCAGTTCTTAACCGAATTAACACGTTTGTACCATTAACCGAACACGACGCAGCGATCAGATTGCCGTTAATCCCTCGCTTGACGAACATGCACTGTGTGCTTGGATTCTCCAATTGACATGATTCGTTGAACGGTAGAGTCACTAAAGGCAGGTCGAACTGACTCGCGCAAGCGTCAGTCCATCCGGACCAACCCAGTGTGGGAAAAGCTCGCCACCATCTGGTGGGCGGAGACGTGGCTCGCAATCCAGCGTCCTCTCGCTCTCCAGCTGGAGACAACCGCCAAGAACATGGGCGGCCCTAACCATGCTGGTCTAAAGAGTCTCCGCGGTTTAGACCCACACAAGAGTCTATCGAGACGGTCCAATAATCCGGTGTAGCTTGTCGGTCGGACTATCGCCGCATTGTCAGCAGCATCTCTGCCTCTCTCATCCCATTTCCGCCATCCCGCTGACCGCTGACACGGCTCCGCCATTTGAGTATTGGTGCGGAGACTGTGAGTCGCGACTCCTTCCGTTCGAAGGAAGCCACTCGCGTGAGTAGCCACCGCGCAGCCATCATCGTCCAGCACAGGCTGTACCCTGTAGTACCGTACAGTGTACCGTACCGGATCAGCAGCTCCGCTTCCCATCCCATCGAAAGGGCGACAGGCGCATCCATACTCCCACCGCATCCTGCGTAGCTGTTCCCTCCAGCAGCCATTCGACCCGCTTGATCGCTATACCCTCCACACTACGAAAGCGCCATGATCAAGGTCAAGTGGGACCTCACGGGCGCCTACGGCAGCTCGCAGGGCGACAGCAGCGGCGACCTGGGCGCGTCGCCGCTGTACGTGCGCGCCGTGGCGCCGTCGCCGACGCTGCCGTCCGCGCACTCGCGCCGCAGGCCGCCGCCGCCGCCGCCACGCCACCAGTTCAACCACCACAACAAGCTCACGTCGCCCGTCACGATGTTCGGCGGCACCGGTGCGATCCCCGAGATGGACACGATCTGCGAAGTGTCGGCGCCGCCGGCGTACGCGCCCGAGTGGCAGCACGAGCAGTTCCATTTGACTGACAAGGGCGAAGTGTGGCACCGCGACAAGAAGCACAAGATCACCAAGGACGAGATGCGCGAGTTCGGCGAAGGACTGCTGCGAGGACTCATTGAGCACGTCCACTCTAAGATGCTGCGCGAGTTCCAGTTCGTGGAGCAGGCGATCCCGGCGCTGGATGACGGCGACGACGGGTCCTCCACGACGTCCATGAGCTCGTCCTACGCGAGCAGCGGCGCCAGCGGCACGAGCGTGCGGTCGTCGTCGTCCAGTATCTGCTCCACGGCCGACGGTTTCCGCACGATGATCGACTCGGACGTGCCGCGCTGTATCTTCCACACGTCGGAAAACTACCGCATCGCTGAGAAGCTCCTGGTGTTTGTGTGCAGCTCACGCGGCCTGAGCTGCGGGATCTGGAGCCGCTCGCTATTGCTGCAAGAGGGCGTGCAAGTGGGCTCGATGATCCCGTACTTCCGCAAGGCGAGAGAGGCCGGGTACGGCATCTTGGTGATGAACCCGAACATGAACACGCAGACGATGATCGGTGTGGACGGCGTGGAGCGCAAGCTGCCGATCCAGGGATCGTCCACACAGGAAGAACACTGCGACCACGTGTGGCAAAAGTACATCTTCCCGTCGGCCGCCCACAAGATCCACTTCATCGCGTACGGCTACGGCGGCGTGCTGGTCACGAACCTCATTGAAAAGTACCGATACGACCTCAAGAACCGACTGGGCAACGTGGCGTTCATCGAGTCGAGCCACAAGGTCGACCAGAACAAGTGGAGCTCGGGCTTCAAGCGATTCTTTTCGCAGCACAGCATTTGCTGGAAGCGGTCAACAGAGGCGCTGAACGTCGAGATCGGCAGCAGTAGCAGCAACAACATGGACGTGTTCAAGATGGACAGCCCACGCACAAACGTCACGGACGACGACAGCAGCAGCAATGGATCGTCGTCGCCGCCAGGCTCTGGGCGGGGGCAGCCTGCACCTCAGTACGTGGACACGTCGGTGTTTGGCTGTATTTGTCTGTCGGCCGGACCCGACACAGGCATTTCGAGCAGCCCCGCGTACACCACCAAGGACACACTCAAGACGGTGTTCAAGTTCCTGGCGACACCAAGCGCGTACGAGTTCCACCGTGTCATTTCGCGTGAGGTGCGTCTCAATGCAATCCGAGCCGCCGAGGGTGGAGCTACGGACGACGAGCAGCTCTCGGCTGCGATGAATGGACTCGGTGGACTCGATGGTGGTCGAGCCAGTTCACGAGTGCGGGGTCAGTCAAGGGCAACGCAAGTCCAGAAGCGAGAGAAGGAGACCGTGACACTGGACGACTTCCAGCTTCTGCGTGTTGTCGGGCGTGGCGCGTTTGGCAAAGTCATGCTCGTGCGGAAAAAGAAGACGAAGAAGCCCATGTTCTCAAGCTCCTCAGTAGGAGGCTCTGACCGGCGAGGCGGAACCACAGGCAACAGCGGCGGGGCGAGCACCAGCGCAAGCTCTGCAAACTCTGGCAAGGTGTACGCAATGAAAGTGATTAAGAAGGCCGCGGTGTTTGCGAAGAACCAAGTGGAGCACACCAAGACAGAGCGCCGTATCCTCGAAGGCATCGACCACCCGTTCGCCGTCAAGCTGCGGTACGCGTTCCAGAATGAAGCCAAGCTGTTCTTCGTGATGGACTATTACAACGGCGGCACGCTGCACTTCCACTTGAAGCAAGCTCGGCGGTTTGATGAGCCACGTGCTCGCTTCTACGCCGCTCAGGTCGTGCTCGCGCTGTCCCATTTGCACACGTACAACGTCGTGTACCGTGATCTCAAGCCCGAGAACATCCTGATGGACGACCAGGGCTTCATCGCCATCACGGACTTTGGTCTCTCGAGCGACCACTTCGACGCCAAGGGCGAAGGCCTCAAGACGTTCTGTGGTACGCCTGAGTACATCGCTCCGGAGCTCATCCGGCGGCTGCCGTACGGCAAGTCGGTCGACTACTGGAGTCTCGGCGTGATGCTGTTCGAGATGATCGCCGGGTACACGCCGTACTACAACGCGAACCGCAAGCGCAACTTCGAGAACATCGTGCGCATGCCGCTTCGGTTCCCGATGGATACGTTTTCGGAGAATGCCAAGTCGTTCCTGCGTGGCTTGTTGATGAAAGACCCGGCCAAGCGGCTCGGCTCGGGTCCTACGGGAGCCAACGAGATCATGGAGCACCCGTTCTTCCACGGCGTGGACTGGGAGAGACTGTACAAGCGCGACGTGCCCGTGCCGTTCAAGCCCATGGTCAAGAAAGACGGCGAGCTCACCAACATCCCCGAGTTTTTCAAGCGCCAAGACGTCCTCGACTCGGCGCCCGACATGCCTGCTCCTATTGGCACGCGCAACGAGTTCACGGGCTTCACGTACGTCGACCCGCTGCCTATGTGATCGTACCAGAAGAATGCAATGTAGCAGTACTGTACTGTAGCTGTCCGAAATCAAACGTGTGTGGTGATTCTTGTACTGTACATTGTGCACGACTCTATCCTCGTACTGCCATTAGTAGTAGACTGTTGGCGGGGCGTTCTATCGGCTCGTAAGGCAGAATCGCGTGTTGTGTGAGCGTGTGTGTTTGTGTGTGTTTTAGATATGAATTGCAGTAGTCGCTTGGCGCATTGAGTGATACGGTTGCGTGTCTCCTACTGCCAGAACTTCTTGGGCTTGGCGTGGAAGTTCTCGTACAGACGCAGCAAGTTGCGCTGCAACATGGCGACCGTGACCTTGCCCACCAGCGGCACGTACTGCACGCCCTGGATCTGCAGCAGCGCCTCTTCGTCCACGTTCTTGAACGACGCGACGTTGATAACGACCGTGCTCTCCGACACCCACTCCAGTGGCAGTTTGTAGCTCTTGACCGGCACGCCCGTGATGATCACGCGCGACTTCTTGCACGCCGTCTCTGGGGTCTCCGTCGTCTGCAGTACCACGAAACATATCATCAGTGACTTGCAATTTATGCCATGCCAATGGCATCATCGCCATCGTACCTGGATGAGCTTGCCGCGGCGGAAGAGGTAGAGCGACTCGATATCGACGCTGTACACGTCGGCGCCGTCGTTGGCGAGCATGGCGGCGAGCGGACGGCCGACGATGTCGCTGCGGTTGATGACCGTGATGTTGACGCCCGAGAGCTGCTCGCCGGCGGACCGCGTCTTGTCGTACACGTTCAGGTGCTCGAGGATCTTGACGATCGCCAGCGGCGTGCAGGGCAGCACGCACTTCTGAGTCTGCTCCTCATCCACGTAGCGGATGTTGCGGTACAGGTTGCCACGGTAGAACTGGCACAGACCTTCGAGATCCTTCTTGATGGAGATCGAGTCGCGCAGGAAGTCGTCCATGGAGCCGCCGTAGAACGACGGGAACGCACCGAAGCACGGGTAGTACACGATGATGCCGTGCACGTCGTGGTCCTTGTTGGCACTCTCCAGCGCCTCAAGCAGATCGTCCTTCTCCACTTCGCGCAGCTCGTAGCGGATGCCGTCGCGGCGGCAGGCTTTGCCCGTCCACTCGGCATACTTCTTGGCGGCCGGGTCGCCATGGGCCAGCAGACCCACGAGCTTGGGGCCGTGGCCGTGCATCTCCTCGGCGATGTACTTGCGCACAGCGACGCTGAACGGCTCGGCGATCTCAGCCGCATCGATCTTGCGTCCGGGCGTGCTCATGGTGGTGGCGTTGCAATGAGGGGGATGGGGAAACGGTGGTAATGAGCCGCTGGACGAGGAGGTCACTGAGGTCCCCGCGCTTCGGTCAATCGTGTGGAGTTCGTCGGTCGGGTCCACTCGCTAGGAAGCTTCAAGGTCGTCAGCGTCATTCGGACCGTGTGCGGCACCGCACGCCCAGTGACAGGCAGCCAATCAGATGCTGGCTAGCGAAGAGCTACGCCCCCTCGGATACGCGTAATTACACAGAGTAACCTGTAAGAAGGATACGGAGGGCCAGTATTGAGATCAGGGGCGCTCTATTCAGGTATAATCCATCAAGAGCGCTCTATTTGAGTCTAACCCATGACGATAAACCGGGTTACATGGGGTACGCTTGCACCACCAAAACAGATTGACTTGGGATTTGTAAGAAGGCCGACAAATTGCGCAAACACGAGGTTAAAACCATGGCTAAAAGCAGTTTTCGCACGTACTACCTCTTCCTGAGCAGCTCAATTCATGGGGTTTTGACCACTAAACGCCGCAGAATGCGCCATCGCTTCAACAAGGCAGAGAGCGAGAGGAGACCAACGGGACGAGAGTCGCGTCCGCTGGATGAGCAGCTACGCTGTTCTCATTTCCACCATTCCTGTATTCGCCAGTCCCACGCCACTTGCATCCATCACACATCACCATGGCGACTGCTGAGTCCGTGCCGCCGATGAATGTCATCGAGAAGATCCTGTGCCACCACGCTGTGGGGCTCAAGCAGCCGTTCGTCCAAGTGGGCGACGTCGTGTGCGTCAAGGCCGACTGGACCATCGCCAGCGAGCTCACGTTCCAGGCCATGGACACCATGCACCGCTCCATCGGCCGCCCAAAGGTCCACCGCCCGGACCGCTTCTGGCTCGCCATCGACCACACTGTGGACCCGCGTGTGAACGACCAGCCCAAGCAGCAGGCGCTCATCAAGCTCTCGACCGAGTTCGCCAAGGAGCAGGGCCTGACCGACTTCTGGGGACCCAACACCACCATCATGCACACTGAGTTCGCTCGCAAGCGCGCGCAGCCTGGCCAGATCGTCATCGGCGCCGACTCGCACACGTGTTCGGCCGGTGGCATGGGCGCGTTTGCCGCCGGCCTCGGTGCCGGCGACGTCGTCATGCCCCTGGTGACCGGACAGACGTGGTTCAAGATCCCAGAGGTGTGCTACATCGAGTTTACGGGCGAGCCGTCGTTTGGTATCGGCGGAAAGGACGTGATCCTGTACATTCTGGGTGAGCTCAAGCGTAACACGGTCGCGTTCGAGCGTGCTGTGTACTACGGCGGGGAAGGTCTCAAACACTTGTCGGACGATGCGCGCTTTGCGATCGCCAACATGTCCACCGAGTTTGGTGGCATTGCCGGCGTTTTTGAAGCTGATGAGATCACCAAGCACGTGCTGGACGGACGCGAGTCCCACTTTGACGAGGCGCTGTTCTTCCGTGCCGACCCGGGCTGCAACTACGCCGCGCACCACGTGATCGACCTGTCGTCGATCAAGCCGCTGATCGCCATGTACCCGTCGCCTGACAACTGTGTGACGGTGGATGAGAAGATCGGCATGAAGCTGGACGGCTGCTTCATCGGCGCGTGTACCACCACGCAGGAGGACCTGATCCTCAGTGCCATGATCCTGCAGCAGATGATGCTGGAGGGCAAGCGTCCTGTGCCATCGGGCCACCGCCGCGTCACGCCTGGCAGTCTCGAGATCATTGAGCGTCTCAAGCAGCTCGGCTTCATCCGCGTGTTTGAGGAAGCCGGCTTCTCGGTGGGTGTGCCATCGTGCAGTTACTGTGTGGGCATTGGTGCCGACGTTGCTGCCGAGAACGAAGTGTGGCTTTCGAGCCAGAACCGCAACTTCCACAACCGCATGGGCAAGGGATCCATCGGTAACCTGAGTTCGGCGGCCGTCGTCGCCGCCTCCAGCTTCACCATGGAGGTCGTGGACCCGACGCCGTACGTGTCCAAGATCAGCCGTGAGGACTTCGACCGCTACCGTAACTGGATCAACCGCGAGAACGCTAGCTCGCCTGTGCCAGCGGTTACCTTCTCGGTCTCGGAGCCGAAGCCGACGCTTGCTGGCAGCGAGCCAGACTCGGAGATCGTCGCTGAGCAGGCTGCTGTGGCTGCTCTGGAGGCGGCTCTTCCTCCACGCTTCGCTGGTAAGGCCCAGGTCTTCGGCGACAACATCGACACGGACGCCGTGATTCCAGCCCAGTTCCTCGGCTTGAACCCGTCGTCGCCACTGTGGCTGCCAGAGTGCAAGTCTGAGGAGGAGTTCCTGGGTCTCAAGTCGTTCGCGTACGTGCGTCCTGAGTTCCCAGGCAAGGTCAAGGACGGCTTCAACATCATCGTGGCCGGCAACGCCTTCGGCAGCGGCTCGTCGCGTGAAGAGGCTGCGATCTGTCTCAAGGCTGTCGGTATCCAGGCCGTGATCGCCAAATCGTTCGCGTACATTTACGCGCGCAACCAGCCCAACAACGCGCTTCTGGGTATCATCGTGACGGACGAGAAGTTCCACGAGCTCGCGCAGGAAGGTGCTGAAGTTACTGTGGACCTGCGTAACCGTTACGTTGAAGTCGCCGGCCACCGTGTGAACTTCTCGCTCACGCAGCTCGAAGAGAACTTCCTCAACGGCGGCGGTCTCAAGACGCTGTTCCAGAAGTACAAGGCCGATCTTTTCCGTGCGGCGATGCGTGGCAAGGCCGCGACGCCGATCTCGACTGCCGACGTGGGCTGTAGCTCTGTTGACTCTGGCTGTGGAAGCACGGCGTCGACGGGAGAGCTCGCGTGGTGATCGCCTTGGTCCAGTAGCTGATAGATCCATCATTATCGTGTCCGTAGTGTTCCATTTTCTACGAAAAATAATACCCAAATCGCAATTTCATCACATTTCAGAGAATGTTTCTGCATCTAGGTCGGTCTACAAGCTATTGTGGGTACACCATGTGGGCTTCTCGATCTTGAAAAGACGCGAAGACTTCAGGTATCCTTGTGAGGGCAAGAGCTCACACAGGAAGATGTTCAAGGATGTGTTCGTGGGCAAGGCGGGCTTCCGCAGCAAGCACGTGAAGCCGCGTAGCGATGGCTTCTGTGACGCTCGGCCCGTCGAATGCACAGACACAGAAGCCCAGACAGTCGGCGAGCGCAAGGACAGCGAGGCCCAGACAGAGGCCACGACCTCGACGGCGAGCAAAACCAAATCCACCAGCAGCGCAGCGGAGATCGAGGCTGAGAATGTGGAGAAGACTCGAGACTTCCTGGCGCGTGTGGGGCCCATGATGCTCCGTGAGATTTCCAAAAGCAGCAAGCAGAGCTCGTTGTTTTCAGGCTTTGAAAAGAACTTGGAGGCTTCCAGCGACACGGAGATCGTCAAGCTCCACACGCTCCACTTTGACTACGACACGTACTTCAAACCACCAGCTCAGCCATCGGCGAGCACTCAGAAGGCTTCACAGGACAAGACTTCTAGTAAGACAGCAGCATCAAAGCCACGCGTCGATGACGGTGAAGACGACGACGATGATGGCGAGCGTGGGAACCAGAAGACCAAGTCGCTCAAGCTGTCGTGTACGGACGTATCGTGGAACGCCACAGGCGCTGTGATCGGCGTCGCCTACGGACGCTTTGACCACAGCGGGTGGTGCAACTACCGCTCGGCGCTGTGTCTGTGGCGTGTGTTTCAGTCGGATTTCAATGCCATGAAACCACACACGGTATTGGAAACCTCGGTACGTTCCTTAGTTTTGTTTGGGAGTTTGGACTGTGTTTTGTATCTAGAGGCTGACAGAATGACTGTGATATGTAGAGCGGCTTGATGTGTGTGGCCTTCCACCCTAAGAACCCGTCGCTCGTCGCGGCCGGGTCTTTCAGTGGCGAAGTGCTGTTATGGGACCTCAAGACGGACGAGTACCGCTACTATTCGTCAGGGATCGGTGAGTATTTCCACTGTGAGCCTGTCACGAAGGTCGCGTGGGTCTACGACGTCAGTGAGACCGAGTACAACATCGCGAGTGTTAGCGGCGACGGCAAAGTGCTCTACTGGCGACTGAAGGACAAGCTCGCGTACCCCGTGGAAGGTTACACTCTCCAAATCAAGAGCCAATGCACTCTAGTTGCCGTGGCGGGCAAGCCAGCGACTGGAGACCATCCTGTGGTTGCAGGCGGCAAGGCCGTGGCGTTCAGTGAGATCGAACGCCCTAGTCGTGCCTTTGTCGTGGGCTCCGAAGGCGGCATGATCGCACGATGCAACGGCAGCAGTGCGTTACGTCCATCGGAATTGAAGAAGTGGACGCCAGCAGCTGCGCGACTAGTCTCTAATCTACCCGTAGCTGCTCTCGCGACGATCCGTCGCCAGGTTGAGAAGTACGCGACCGAGAAACAGGTCAAGGGCATCTCTCTGGCGACAGTGTACGAGGCCAAGGTGGATCCGTACGTGTTGTACCCGAGTGCCAGCGACTTTGTGTTTGCAGGCCACGGCGGACCAGTGTACGACTTGAGCTTTTCGCCGTTTTGCCGTGGCATGTTCCTGTCGTCGTCGTCCGATGGAACTGTGCGCGTGTACAGAACGCGAGAGCGAGAGCCGCTGCTGACGATCGAGGTCGCGCCGACGTCGTCGTATTTGTACTCGGTCGCGTGGAGCAAGACGCGTCCGGTGGTGTTTGCGACGGCAGCGGAAGACGGCAACGTGTACATCTACGATCTCAAAGTGGACCGCACGGGGCCCGTCACTGTGCTCAGCAGCAGCACAGAGGCGGCCAGCAGTACGCCACCACAAGGTAACTCGTCATCAACGCGCAAGTCGTCGTCCTCATCGTCGGCTTCATCGTCATCCACCGCAGCCTCCAAGACCAAGAGCAGTGCGACCTCCAGCTCAGCCTCAAAACCAGCGATGTTTGCGGTGGATTTCAACCCGAGACAGCGTAATTTTCTGGCGGCCGGCGATGCCAAGGGCGTCGCACACATCTGGAAGCTCTCCTGGCAACTCGCTAACCTGCAGTCGGGTGAAATCTCGCTGCTAGAGGCCTTAGAAGACCGAGCGTGAGACCAGCAAACGATAAAAAAAAAGTGAGAATCAAAACTCGAGCGTTGCATTTCACGTTGAATCACACGCCGTTCTTCAAACTCGTCGACTCATGGACGTCCTGACTGGATCACTTGCGCGTGAGGTCGCGGGCCGTGCGGTGCGCGTGGAGACTCCACTCCATCTTCGTCTGTGTCACGGGCATCACGCGACGCATCTCCTTGAACGTCTCCTGGGACATGTTGATGTACATGTCCTCGAGGTTGCTCTGCAGCACGTCCTCGGCTTCCTTGATGACCCGAAGCACGGCCTCGCTGAATCCGTCAGCGCGGTCGTAGCGAGCCTCCTCGCTCACGGTCTTCTCGCACTGCAACTGGAGGTTGCCGTTCTCAAAGTAGTGCACGTGGAGCTCCATCTTGCCCGTGACCTTCACGGGGTTCGACGCGATGTCGATCTCCCAGCGCGACTTCCAGCGTCCGCTCCAGAAGTTACGCAGGTTGATACGCTCCGTGCACAGGTTCACCACGAGTTGCGAGCCCTTCACGAACACGCCGACCGTACCCCTGTCATGACACGAGAGGGGTTAATCTTCCGCACAATTGCTAAATATCCACAATCAGAGACTATGAACGTACTGGTGCATGTACTCGAACTGGATGTACGACTGCAGACTTTTCTGGAGCTGCGCACTGGACAATCACCACGCCACAACAGCAATCAGAGATGGGCTGATTGATTCTCAAAATTCATAATAGGAGAAAGGCCGCACGCACCGTTCGGACTCGAATTCGCTCGTGAACGACGGCGGCAGATCCGATACGTCGCTGGTGACGAGCTGCTGCTTGATGTGGTCGAAGCCCAGCACGCGGCGGCCGATCGGATCCACGTAGTGCGACGCATCCACCTGCGCATCCTCACAAATCAGGATCTACACAAGAGCCAAAAACGCCATTAGACACACTATTTTCGAACCCCAGCATCATAGAGAGGTGTTCACCTTGTAGTCGGCGTCTGGGACTTCCACGGGGAAGAAGTTCTTGAGGTTGTACGCGTGGAGCGCGCCCCGCAGAGCGCCTTCCGTGAGCACTTGCGGCGGCACGAGCTTGACCACGTCGCGCAGCACGTCGTGCACCTGGCCCGGCGGGCTCGATAGCAGGAAGTGCTGCGCAATGCGAAGCTTCTCCTCGTCAGTCGCCTCCTCTTCGTACTGCCATTCGTCCGCCATGTCGCTCGCCAATCTCTATCAATCTCTGTGTCTTCCTCTAACGTTCGCTTGAACTGTGGATGTTCATCCGCACTTCGACTTGAGGGGATCCGCCAATATCGAAGAAGAGAGGTCCTTGTATCGAATAGGGAAGGCTTTGTACCAGAAATCAGAGGATACTATCGTATAATCGAGGTTTTGAAGGGTCCATCGTTGACGAGCTTGGAGATTGAAACGAAAATGGAGACACCGGCAGTGCGCGTGCTTGTTGTGGGCGATTCGGGCGTTGGGAAGACGACGCTTCTGCAGGGGATATGCAGAGACGCTTCACTAGGCGATGTAGAGGCTGCGAGCAAGCCGCATCGCTGGACGATCGGCTGCGATGTCCATGTATTGGTGCGTCAAACCACGGAGTATTGACCAGGCTGATGCCACGATGATGTCAAGGATCTCATGATTGCGTCTGCATTAGATGTACCAGTGCCGCGAGAGCTACGGCGCGTTGAAAGACATGCATATCGAGTTCGTGGACGTCGGTGGCCACACAAAGTACGAGCTCAGTCGCGCGATGTTTTACCACGACGTGCAGGGCATCGTGGTGGTCCACGACCTGAGTAACGCCAAGAGTTACGATCACTTACGCAAATGGATGAGCGAGATCAACGACGCGCAGCGCGCAAAGGGCTGCGTGTTGCCACCGTCTTACAGCCATCGCAGCAGCGAGTTCCCCACGGTACGTGGCTCAAGCCAATGGCGCAGACGTTCGAATTCGAATGCCCGCGGTCTAAACTAATGCTGCTTTTATCATTCCACAGCTCGCGTCGATGCCCAAGCTCGTGATCGGCAACAAGCGAGACCAGATTTCGTTAAATACAAAGCGACCCAGCGGGGCGCCAGAGCTGAGAGGCATCGAGAGCATGGAAGCGGTAGGTTTGCTTGCCATCAGAGCTTGACCACCGCCAGTGAGCTGTCCAATAACTGATACCCTCGACTGACTGTGTGCAGAGTGCTGAGCCATTCGCGCTGGACACGAACGTGTTCTACGGCTTTCTGGATCGCGTCGTGTCGTTCGCTAACAGCCAGGGCTTCCTGTCCAATGGCGACGCCACCACAAGCGACTTTTCTATGAACTCGGGGTTCTCCGACGGACTCCGCCAGACCAAGACGCGGCCACTCTCGCCTTCGTCCGTCAAGCCGGCTGCTCCTAATAACGCCGGAGGTTGGTGGCGATGAACACTGGTCCTCAGATCTCAAAGGGAAAAGCTAGGGATATGATTATTTACTACCGAACGTAAAACTCTACCGTACGTACGCCTTTACTACCACGTTGTTGTCTACAGTCCCTGTGCTGTGGAGTATCTCGGTTCGATCTCATTGGATCGTGTCTTCTATGTTGGTCTCGTCCACCGCTCAGAACTCGATGGAGCCCGTGGAGTCCCCCGTGTTCGTGCGGCCGCGTGCTGGCTTGTAGTACGCTTCCTCATCGACACCGAGGCTCTCACCCGAGTCATGGCGAGTGACGGCACCACCCTGACGGCTACGAGCAGTGTTGAAGGCTTCTTCATCGAACGCCGCGGCGTCGCCGTATTGTGAGGCACCAGCGAAGTCGTTGGTGGTGGACGACGAGTCCGACAACATCGTGTCTGAGAAGGCCTCTACTCGACGTGGGGCAGCGACCGGAGCTGGGGCTGGTGGCTGGTACGGAGGCGGTGGTGGCTGTGAGTGGCCAGCGCTTGCAGCTGAGCTGGCACTCACGCGGGTGTAGTTGTCGGATACTGCTGGTCCCTGAGGCGGGCCGTCACGCAGTGCGTCGATGCGGTCGCGCAGCGTCGTGCCTCCTCCTGCTCGTAGCATTGATGACGACGTGGAGGAGGCTCCAGATCCGCGGAGATCATGGGCAGCGGTGGGGCGGGTGGCGGCAGCGGTAGACACCGCTGTCGAGGCTGTGGACGCGCTGCTGTTACGCGGTGTGGTCACCTGGACGAACGGGACTTCGCCTTGGTTCATCTCATCTTGGCCGAAAGGAGTAGAGATAGAGTCCGTCCGACTGGAGGTCTTGCGGTAGTACATGATTGGAGGCTGGTTCGGGTTCACACCCGAACGGTACACAGGAGCGGTGGCTTGCTGCGCAGCCTGCTGCGTCGGCTTGCGGCCGTAGTAAGCTGCCACTTGAGGAAGCTCCTCTGGCTCTTGGCGCTGCTGTTGCTGCGATGCTCGCTCTTGAGGCGGCGGCTTGGAGTATCTGAACTGCTGCTGCTGCTTGACTGGAGCGTTGTACTGTTGCTGCTGCTGCTGCTGCTGGTCATCCTGACCTTGTTGCTGCGAACCGCGGCGTGGCTTTTGTCGTGGCGCCGGCGCGTTGTTGAGGAACGAGTTGTTGCGCATGCTGTGGTCGTCCTCGCCGTACGGGTTGTAGGTCGGCTGCGGTGGCTCCGGCTTGGAGAAGCGGAAGGACGGCTCACGCGCCGGGTATCGCGCCTGCTGAGCCTGCGCATATCGAAGCTGCGCCTGCTCCTGCTGCTGGCGCTCGCGCTCGCGCGTCTGCACGGCGGCCAGCGCCTCAGCACGTCCCTTGCGCTTGGCGCGCTGCACGCACACGATGCAGCACAGCACGAGCATGAGCAGCAGCAGCCCGAGGCCGCCAATGCCCGACCACCAGATCCAGTCGTCCCATCCGAGAGCTCCTTTGAACACATCCTGCCCGGCCATCGTGCTGCGCGCGTCAGTCCAATGTCGCTGCTGGAAGGAAAGGCAAAGAGTGTTCCTGTCGGAACCAAAATGCGTGCGGAGCAAAAGCAGATGAACAAGAGAGCGAAATGGAAGGGAGAGGCGAGGGGCAGAATAAAAAAGTGGGTTGTACCCGAGCCCTAGCAGGTGTCCAACATGACATCTCGAACCATCTAAAATGACTCCACTACCTCTTCAATTACATCTCACCAGCTGTTGGGAAACTTCAAGTGACTACAACAGAGACATATGAACTGTGAAATATGATATATGTGAGAAGAGTGCAAAAATATGGAAAGCTAAAACCTCGCGTTGACAAGATAAATCGTGGTCACTGAGGCAGGAATTATTGGGAGATTTTCCATCTCCATAGCATCTTTTTAGACTGGGAGGATTATGCGATGCTTGCACGTCGCCCCGCTCATGTCGGCTCGTAATACTGAGTCTCCAGTATGGAGAGTGCGCTCGCCAAACTCACGCCCGTCGCTCAGCCTACAGCAGCCACAGACCTCAATATGATGGAGGAAGGCGATTGCGCTTTGGGTTCGTGGGCATATTTTTCATATTGTGGAACCCATCAATAATTTCGCCGACGCTTGGGCTGCTTGGGACTGTTCAGATGGGTTCAAGGATCTCCAAGAGCCCCACAAGCGTCAGCGCATCCGGATTCATGCATGCGACGGTGGCGGATATACCATCCGCCACGTTCTAATATCGCCAGACCACGTTGAGGTTGGGAACCGTCACACAGCGTCCTGCTGGAGGCACAGCGTCAATGCCAGAGGTTCTTGGTGCGGAAAGACGTTGGTCTCCGTGTGGTATTTTTAGGTGCGCGAGTGTCACGTCATGGTGACCACGACAGTCGAAACGTAAATGCTGTTTTACGCCAAATTTGAAAGTTAGGACGCATTCCTAATTTGAAAATGATTAGGGACGGAAAATCGAAGGAATTGCTGGTAGATCCGCAAGTCGCTTCGCGATCTTTCGAAAATCGGGCAAATGCCCAATGCCAATCACCACCATTGATACTGGAAGAGCTTGCCTCGCGTCAGTCTCTGGATTTGGAGGAACTGCGTACAAGACACGGATCGATCGTAGACCAGTATGCGGCGTGTGGGAATCGTGCTGGTGTTCGTGCAGGCGCTAGTGGCGGCGGTGGCTTTGAACGCCGAGGCGGGGGAGCCGACAGCGGCAGCCTTTCCCCGAGGAGAAGCAAGCAAGCAAAAGTATCCGCTGGCGGAAGGTTCAGATGAGGAGGATGAGTTCGAGTTCGATTTGGATCTGTCGTCCAAGGAAAAGCTGCAACGCCTCCACCAGCATCTGGACGGCGAAGACGTGGAGGACGCGGTGGTAGTCGTCGCGACGGCCGATGGCGACGCGCGGCCGTGGAGTTCAAGTCCGGATCTTTCCTCAGTAAGTGCAATTTGCGTCTCTAACGTGTTGTAGCTCCTTGTGGAGGTGTTGACTGAGTTTGAATGGCGTTTATGTATGGCAGAAGGTGAAGCCGTCGGGCTTCAACTACGGTCGAGGCGTCGGCTACGTCACCACCCAAGAAGTGTTCACTGGCGACGTCTTGTTCTCCATCCCTTTCCCGAGTCTCATGACCATGCAGTCAGCGATGCAGGGGCGAACCAAGGCGTTGATCGACGCTAACCCGGATCTGCCGCCGGCCATCGTGTTGGCGTTGCACCTTCTGGAAGAAAAGTTCCGCGGGGAGGCCTCGCGTTTCCACGACTACGTCGACTCGCTACCAGGCACTGCGGCTAACAGCTCCATGTTCTACCGCGAAGAGGAGCTGGAGATGCTGCGTGGTTCGCATTTGCACCGCTCGACAGCCGGCCGTCTCCAAGCTCTTTCGAGCTTCTACGACGCACTCGTGGGACCAGTGACCTCCAAGGCACTCGACCCGCCTCTCTTCACAAAGGACCAGTTCACAAAAGAGAACTTTGCGTGGGCCATGGGCACTGTGTGGTCACGAGCGTTTCCCATCACGGGCGACGAGAAGGATGTGATCATCGCGCCGATTCTGGACACGATCGGCGCGTGTCTGGACCAGAGCTGCCCAACGAACCGCATCGAGTGGGACCGGCAAGCGCAGCGTCTGGTCGTGTACGCGACGCAAGACTACGACGCAGGTGAGGAGGTGCTGCTGGACCTCGCTGCGAACAAGTCCACGACGCTACTGATGCTCAACTACGGCTTCGCGCGTGCCAACCCGTACGCGCAGGTCGAGGCGCTGGACATTTCCATCTTCCTCGACCCGAACGACACGCTCATCTCGATCAAGGGCCACTTGCTGGAGACCCATAGCATGAGCATCAACAGCAGCTACGTGCTGCGCTACGGAAGCAACGAGCTCGATCCGCTGATGATCAAGTCGCTCAAGCTCAAGCTGCTCGCAGCGTCAGAGCTGGACAAGTACGGCAAGCTGCTCGAGTCGAACGATGACGCGTCACGGATTGTGAGCCTCCGCAACGAGTTTGTCTTCACGCGAGCGGTCGTGATGACCTGCAAGAACCTGTTGACGCAGTACCCGACGTCGCTGGACCACGACCGCACGCAGGTCAAGCAACTGGAGGCTCGCTACAAGGACAGACGTGCTGGTATCGCCGACCGAAAGCTCCAACTGCTGCGCGCACTCGTTATTGAGAAGGAGATCCTCCAGAACACCATGGACCTGGTGCTCAAGCAGTGGAACGAGCTGCTCTACACATCCGACGTGTCTCTGTTGGGGCTTTGAGGTCTGAAAAAAGAGAAGATGGCTACACTCAGGCGGAGGTCGTAGGAAGGTTGCTTGAAATCAATGGATACGCCTGTACATTCGAGTAACATTCACGTTCATGATCTGTTCATGCTGAAAAGACGCCGTCAAAAAAATCCAAATCGGGGGAAATGCAGACGCTGCGTGTGCTGTCGCTGTGGTTTGCTGCAGCTGCAGCTTTGACGGCAGCGAGTGCATCTGCTAGGACTCAGCAGCACCAACCAGTATACACACCGTGGGCTGTGGACACGTTCGTGAGTCTGGAAGAGTCGGGCGGTGAGCTGGTCTACGCGGAGCTGCGCCACCACTGCTGCCAGTCGCCGGAAGATACGGCGGCCAGCTTCTGCCATGAGTTCACAGTCCCGCAACGCGACTGCGTGAGACTGGAGCAATATCTCCTTCTAGCTTCGAATGAGTATGTCGTGCAGTGTGATTGTGGGCTGAAGAGCGAGGAGCTGACGGCTTCTCCACCACGGAAGAAGCTCAAGACACTGAAGCTGCGGGTGGACCACACTGTAGAAAACCGCACCGACTTGGTCAAGATGGCGGTGTTTCAAGGAGACTTCAGAGTCGTGGACGCGCGAGTGGATGCGACGTGTGAGCGCTTCGAAGTGGACGACGCTGCGTGTGGGAAGCTACGCGCAGTGCTGCGAGAGCAGGCCAACATGCTGGAAGTCAACGAGACCAAGCACGGACTGCTGCAACATGAAGGCATCAGTACGCATGCAGTCGAGCAGGCATTTGAAACGGTCAGCAGTATTGTCAAGACGCTGCTGGAGAGAGAGAGTGAGTTGCGGAGGCGACTGGAAGAAAAGGCCGCGGCGATTGTCCAACTGCACTTTCAAGGTGAGCACGAGAGTCACAAACTGGAGCGAAGAGTGCGAGAGCTGGAGAACGCAGCACTGCTCATAACGCAGCAAGAAGAGCGAACTGCCACTGACCTGAATCAGTATGAAGGCGTGGATTTGGCTGTAGACGCATTGGCGGAATCGAGAGAAGCAGCGACGTCGCCATTGTTTGCACCGATCTCTCGTCGTATTCCGCGGGTGGATGTCAACAACTTCACCTACGCTCAGTATCTCGAATACGCGCGCACATCAACGCCAGTGATCATTCGAGGACTGCACTTGCAACCTGGATCGCCTGGGCTTCCATACTGGTCGCTCTCACGGCTCAACAAAACGTGTGGTGCCGCGATCGTGACGCTCAAGCGGGCTGTGACGGAGTCGTCGGCATCAACAGGCAGTGTATCATCAACCAAAATGTGGGCGGGTATCCAAGCTGTGACCAGGAAACCACTGCGCGATTTCCTACGAGATTTTATGAGTGACAACCAGTCGCACAACGCATGGTAAGTGCCACACAGCATCCTGTAATCCTATTACTGTTGACTGATGGTTACGTCGCCGTGCAAAGGCCGGCTGGAGTAGCAGATCTGTACCTCCACGACGCGAGCATCCGCAAATTCTGCCCGCAGCTTCTGTCAGAGTTCACGATTCCTCGCTACTTTGTAAATGACCAGTTGCAAAAGCTCTCCCGCTCCAAGCAGCGGGACTACTGGCCGAGTTTGTTTGTCGGAGACCGGAGAACCGCATCAGCCTTACATGCCGACTGGGCATCTACGGCGGCCTGGATGGGATTGCTGGCTGGACGCAAGCACTGGGCGATAGCGAAGCCGAGTGCCAGAGCGGCGTTGCATGAGATTCTACCGACGGACGAATCACCAACCCAAGGCCGGTTTAAGGCCAATCTACTGGACAGACACCTCACAGACTTGCTACGGCCTGGTGAGTTGTACGAAGACGTGCTTGAAGCCGGAGAGGTCCTGTTCATCCCAGCAGATTGCCCGCACCAAGTCCAGAACCTTGACAAGGTAACAGTCGTTAGCCCCGCACTTCTCATTATCAGTGCTCCTCTGACTTTCACCCTTGCATACCTCTGTAGACAATCGCTGTTGCTGCCAACTACGTCGACGCAGCCAATATCAAAGCGTTTCATCGCCATTTACGCACTGGACGGGAGTGAGTCTCAGCGGCTTCTACTCCACCAGTCTTCGATCGTGAATTTTAACACTGTCTGATGTTTTACTGTAGCTTCAGCTCCGAAGGTTACGACGACCACGTTCGCATGCTGCGTGAAGTAGCCACAACCAGTCCCTTTGATCCGTCGACTGAGCCGCGCGATCTATCGTTCTCCCAGTTCAAAGCACGCTTCGTGTAATCTTCTCCTCTCCGTCTAATAGTCCCCATCATCCTCTTGTTTGGTGTCTTTCCGCGCCTCACCCGCTGCCGCCTTGCGCTTTGCCTCTTGAAACGTCTCCATACCTTGAATCCACGAGCCGTCGCTCAGTCCTTGCGGACAGTACGCGCACACGACGCCCAACTTGCCCACGTCTGTGATGTTGTAGTACTCGTTGTCGAAGAACAGCATGTCTTCGTACTCGATGCCGCTCTGCTCCTTGAGCTGCGCAAAGTGCACGCGCTTGTTGCGTGGGTAGATGGCCTCGTAGTCCACAATACTCTGTAGACTCTTCTTGCCATCATCATCATTATCTTCAACCACCGCCACGTCCATCAATCGCATGCAGGTCTTGGCCCACTGCGGCTCCGTCGTGCGCGACGCCACGGCCACTTCGCACGTGTCTTTGAATTGTGGATGCGTCTCCAAGATGCTCAGCACCGTGTGCACAGCAGGAAAGAAGTGCACTTGCTCGCCGCTGCGGTCGGTCACGGCGCCTGTCTTGGCGTTCTTCTTGAACGGCGCGCCGTCCAGCTCGTACATCTCGGGGAACCACAGCGTGAAGTCCAGATCGAATACGACGAGGCGAGGGATGTGCTCCCACTGTCGCTGCTGCAGCGGCGCAGCACTCGCCACTGAGGAGCTGCCCTTGGTCTTGGTCTTGCTGCCTTTCGCGCGTGGCATTCTTCTCGTACTCGGTATGATCCGTTGGCTTGTTGCCGACGTACTGTACGAATGCGAACTTAACGCAATAGTCGTCGTTCGCACTTAGATATGCTTACCTTGCGGACTGTGGACTTCAACATCAATCAATCTCCAGACCGATTGATGGTTGATGCGAAGCCCAGAAGACCTCTCCGCTTCACCCGAGAATCCTATCAAAGTCTCCTACCAGAATCTTGCTGCGCACACCCTTCAGACTCCAGTGTATTTCTTCTACTCCCACACCCATGGCTTCACCCGCACCGTCCAAAGTCCGCGTCACGATCATGAACATGCGTGAGTGAGTTCACGGAGATAACAGTCGCTGCCGACAGTCAGTTACATCAGCTATTGGCGTTGGCGGACACCTCCAAGTACGCAGTCGACAAGATCAAGGTCTTCCTTGCTAAACTCGACGACGTCACGTGGCTCAGCCGCTACAGTCGTGAAGTCTACCAGCTCACCTTCTGGAATAACATGGCGTATCCACTGAGATACCGCAATCAACTGGACAACGGAGAAGAAACGAGCTACATCGACCTCATTGAACTCTTGCTAGCGAGTACTTTGCTGAGATCTTGGTTAATTTTTTACTGCTGTGAGCTTGTAGTTTTGCCGATCTGCCTGAGTTCGTAGTACACTTCCATGGCTGTCGGTCTCTCGTTCGCATCAAAATGGACGCACCTTTCCACTAACGCCGCGACTGCCTCTGGACACGCACTTGTCACGGCCGGCCGCAGTTTGCCCGTGCTCACGAGCAACGCGATCTGGGTGTTCTTGTGTGCGAGACCGCTTATCGTCGCCGGCACTTGGTCCGGATCCACGCTGGTGTTCAGTGGCTTCTGCATGTGCACATTTCCGTGGTCCGCGTACGGATGGCGGCAACGATCCATCTCCACCAGCACGACGCCCAAAGAGTAGATGTCGGCCTTCTCGCTGTATCGATCGCCCCTCAGCACCTCCGGTGCGATCCATGCTGCCGTGCCGACCTCACGCGTCATGGTCTGATCAACTGACAGCTCACGACTGATGCCAAAGTCACTGAGCTTGGCGTTGCCTTCCACGTCGAGCAGAACGTTCTTGGCCTTGAGATCGCGATGCAAGATCGGACTGTTGAATGAGTGAAGATACACGACGGCCTCTGCAATATCCTGAGCGATCTGCTTCTTCGGGTTCAGTTTCGCTGACGCCCACGGCTCTAGCCAGTCGTGAGGAGACGCTGGGACTGACTGGTCTCGAAGTACCGCGTGGAGATCACCGCCGGGCATGTACTCGATCACCACCGAGAGATCGCGAAGGCTGCTCCACACGATGCCGACAAACGATGCGATCTTTGGGTGGTCCAGGCTCGCACACAGTCGGATCTCATCCATGAAACTGGCGAGCGCACTTTCGTCTCGCCATAAACCCGGGATCATTTGCTTCATCACGATCGCACGATCAAGGAACCGGCCGCGATAGATCACACCGTAGCCCCCACGTGCGATCGGCTCTTCTTCTACAGTGATGTCCTTGAGTTCAATGCGAAACCCGAGCAGCAGTCTGTCGTTCCGCACGTCGTTCGCCACGTACTCCTGCGATGGCAAGTCGGAGGAGCCACCGCTGTTCGTGGGTGCCCCCGACGGTGTCTTTCCATCCGCGTACGGGTCGCCTTTGTCGTTTTGCGATTTGGCAGCACCACGCTTGCGGCAGGTGAAGACGAGAGCGAGTAGCACGAAGACGCCGCCGGCAGAGGAGCTGACGATCACGACTGTCGTACTGGACGACGGAGCTGGAACTGATTCGTCAATGGTCCCGTCAGAACTCCCAGTGCTCGTGCCTGGGGTTCGCGTTTTGCGTGATGATTGCGTGTCAAGTGCGGATCCAGTCTCACCGACACGACTCGGAGAGCCTGTGCTGTCGACCACGCCGTCGCCATCTGAGTCGAGTGGCTGATTGGTGGTGTCTGTCCCTCCAGCAGACCCTGAGTCCATTGTGGTGCTGTTCGACTTGCTGCTTCCACCGCCGCCGGTGCCGGCTCCTCCTCCTCCAGAGCTTCCGGCAGAGCTTGCGTCGCCTCCTCCCTTACTTCCACTACTACTCGATTTGTTGTCGACTGGTGCTGACGTAGGCGAAGTGGCTTGGTTTGCGTAGAGTTCAGCAAAGCGGTCGTCTACACAGCCAGTGAAAATGAGAACAGCAATAGCAGCAGACAATAGACGATTGGTGTGAGTGGTACCCACCTGTAATCACACAAACGTTGTTGCCCTTGATGGTCTGAAGGATCGCGTTCTTGTCCGAGCACGAAGTTTGCGAAATTGATGCGTCGAATGCATTCAGCTTGGAAAAAATCGCCACGTCCGACTGCCGGATCTCGAAATTGACGATCGGGTTGCCTGTGATGACGCTGTGCAAACAATATTCGGTGAGTTTCACAATGAAATGAGAGGTTTCACGTCTCTACAAGTACGTACAAGTCGAACAGCGTCGTGGGCCACGTGACCCCGCGGACAACTGTGATTCCACAGCCCTTGAAGTTGCTACACGACATACATGACAATTATTAGACTCAATTTAGCACCATCCATTGGCATAGCGTGGGCTTACAGGTCCTTGACTGGCTTCGGGAAGGTCACTCGCTCCAGTTTCGTGATCGGGTTGCTGCTGAGCTCGCTGAGGTTATTGGATAACAGAAATGGTCATGTTAGATGCTGATGATGCAGAAGGTGATTGCCGCAATTGTATTTGGCAAGAATACTTACAGAGTTGTGAGCTGCGTGGGGAAGGTCAAGTCGATGGTCGTGATTTTGTTTCCGTCCAGGTAACTATCAGCAAGTCGTTAGATCAAGAACTGTACGATGTGAAACGTGTACATGTCCACTTACAGGTACTTTAGAGCTGCTGGAAGCTTGGCTCCTTTGAGGGATGTGAGCGCGTTTCCGCGGAGGTATCTGCAGTTGGAACGTTGTCATCAGCCATTTACTTCCTCGCACCAAGTATTCACTCGAGCGCCGATCCATACAGCTTGTCAAGTTGCTTGGGAAAGTTGACGCTATTGATGGAGGTCAGCGTGTCCGTGTAGGATATGGATCTGCACGAGTGAACACTTCATCAGCTACCTTGAGATTAAAACACGCACGTTGCTCGTTCATCTTCACGTACAAGGATGTCAGCTTGGTTGGCAACACGAGGTCGTTGAGCATTGGAAGCGCGAAATCTTGGAGATCGCTGCTCCACATGCAAACATACAGCATTAGCTCTAAGAGCAACTCCATGGTCCGAGACGTTTCACAAGGGCAACTCACATGGTGTCAATCACGGTGGCGGACGTGAAGTCGGCCCCATCTGACACGGGATGCGGATATTGGGTGCTGTCTCGGATACAAGACATTAGCAACAAACTCGACAAGTGAACGGGGCCTCAGGCACAACACACTCACAAATAGTCCGTCTTGCTTGGCAAGCTCGCAATGCGCTGAACGTCGGATCCTGGCAGAACGACGCGACCGCCGTTCAAAGTGTTTACCGTATCGTCATAGGTACAGTCTGGTCGCACGATCAATGCCTTGGTCGCAGGATCCCTGGGGGACGCCATGACCGTGACAACTGAAGGCCTCTCCACGCCCAGCTCAGTACACATGGCCGCCCATATTCCTTCGCTGGAGACCGCGAGCGCCAACGCAGCGCCGCCCACGAGCCGTCGAAGATGCGATGGCATTCGCGCTGTGGGTCGTCAAGCGATTTGATCTGTCAGGACACACAGCACAGTCCTGCCGAGGTGAAGTTCTCACGCATCGCGGCGATGCGACTGCACTCGCACGTGATGGGTCCGTCCCCCGGATGGCGTGGCGGGAAAGTCGTTCTGTCAATCCAGCAGCTCCATTTGCGGTTGTTGTGTTGTCGTCTGACATAGCCGAGCCAAGTCTGATATATCTGCACCCTATTTTGATTGGTTCGAACTCGAACAGTTTCCATGAACGTCCGCCATCTGGAAAGGTTCAGTGAGCTGCTCGGCGGATTCCTTCGATGCTTTGGTGGATTGAATGGCTTGATCCGCCCATAGTGGTCCAACTTCATCGATGTGGCAAACGCGATTTGTGGATCAAACGGTGAGGCAACCAAATCAATCACCGTGGAATCCGCGCAGTCGACTCGGATAGAGGCCAAACATGACCAGGCGCATTCAGTTGCGCGCGTCGTTCATACTTCCAAGTACAAGCGACTCGTTAACACGTCGCCTCATTGAACGAAGCGCTTCACACAACCAGTCGTTGCGCTAAATGATGCGATGTACCTCGAAGTATATTCGAAGATCCAGTGGCTGCTGAGCACTAACAGCCTGGTCAAATCACAAGTTATAGCACGACACACGTCTGGAGCAACCACACAATCTAAGGCCCATAGTTTGGTGTGTACTTCAAAGTATCTATGACCGCATGAACTCGATTAACTCGCTGTCTCCTGCGAGTTCTGCTGCTTGCGGATCTGCCGGAGCTCGTAGTAGACCTCCATCGCAGTTGGACGCGCTTCTGGGTCGTATTGCACGCAATTCTCCACCAATCTCCCAATGCGACCGGGACACGCACTCGTCACAGACGGACGGAGCTTGCCTGCTCCGACACGCAACGCAATTTGCGTGTTCTTGTGCGCCACGTCAACCACAGAGGCTCGAGTGTCAGCCAACTTCCTTGACAGCTCGAGTTCATCGCGACCGATCTCGACGGGACGCTCGCTGCTGACCTCAGCGTATGGATGTCGGCATCGATCCATCTCCACCAGCACGACACCCAACGAGTAGATGTCCACCTTCTCACTGTACCGCTCGCCACGCAACACCTTTGGTGCGATCCACGCCAGTGTGCCCACCTCTCGCGTAATCGTTTCATCAGCTGACAGCTCACGACTGATCCCAAAGCGCTGAGCTTGGCGTCGCCTTCCACATCAAGCAGAACGTTCTTGGCCTTGAGATCGCGATGCAAGACCGGACTGTTGAACGAGTGAAGATACACAATCGCCTCAGCAATGTCCTGCGCAATGAAGCTCTTCGATTTGATCCGTGACAGCGTCCAGGGCTCCAGCCAGTCCTGTGGCGACGTCGGCACTGGCTGCTTGTGTAACAGCAGATCGCCACCAGCCATGAACTCGATCACCACCGACAGGTCTCGTAAACTGCTCCACGCGACTCCGACGAATGATACAACGCGCGGATGGTCGAGCTTCGCACACAGTCGGATCTCGTCCATGAAGCTGCTGAGGCTGTGGTCGTCCTGCCACGTACTAGGCAGCATCTGCTTGATCGCGACGTCGCGACCCAAGAACGATCCGCGGTAGATGACGCCGTATCCGCCACGAGCGATCTGTTTGTTGAGCGGCAGATCCCGTAGCTCAATGCGGTATCCGATGAGCGACCTGTCGTTGCGGACGTCGTTCGTGAGGTATTCTTGTGATGGCGGGTCAGCATTACCCTTCGACGAATCGCTGAGCGAGGTCTCAGCCGACGGAGTCTCGTCGATCTCGTATCTCCGACTCGGGACACCATCGTCCTCCTTCAGGCTTGTGCTTTTCCCGTGGTAGTATCCGAAAATGGCAATCGCGAGAACCACGCACCCTCCTGTGGTGGCGGCGGCCGGCACGACTACGGGGCTGGTCGTGTCTTTCGACGCATCGTTCGCTGGATCTGTGTCGCTTGTCGTGCCAGATTTCGGAGCGCTCGTTCGTCGAGATGATGTAGAACCACTGGATCCAGAAGCACCATCACTCGACGTTTGATTGTTCGGCTTCGTGTAATCGATGATACCTGGTCCGGTGGCGTGTGAGCTCGTGCCGTTCTTCATGCCTGTGCTTCCGCCTCCTGCACTCCCACCGTCGCTTCCAGCATCGTTCCCTGAGCTGCTGGTGTCTGGTTTAGATGTGGCAGGCTGGGGAGTAGCTTGGCCTGCGTACAGCGCCTCAAAGCGATCATCTACAGTGGACTCAAACCTTTAGTTTCCATCGCCATCGCACAGAAGGCTTCCTGTCGTACCTGAAATGACGCAGATGAGCTTGCCCTTGATCACTTGCATTTCCGCCGTCTCGTCGGCACATTTCGTTTGGCTGATGTCCCCTTCAAACACCCTCAAAATTTTCAACGTGGCAACGTCGGACACTCGCACCTCGAACGTTGCGACCGGATTGTCCTCAAAAGATCTATAGTAAGAACTGGCGGTGTCAGCGGCTTTGTTTCTCACTGTCGAAGGACTTGGTGGCGATGGGAGGAAGACGTACAGGGATTGAAGTGTAGTAGGCCACTTGACGAGTCGCACGCTCGTGAGACCGCATTGTTTGAGAGATCTGCAAGTAGAAATATGTCAGCTTTGTGCACAGAGCGATCGCGAGTCCACGTATTATGTCCTTCTCTCTTACAGGGTTTGAACGGGGCTTGGGATGGTGAGCTTTTCGAGCTTTGTGATCGGGTTGAAGTTCACCTCTCTATCAGAATAAGGCGCAAAACAACCGTGAACATCATCCGCCCCTTGTGATACAAGTTTCGCGGCACGTACAGCATTTGCAGTTGGCTGGGGAAGGTGAAGTCGATGCTCTTGAGTGTGTTCCTTTCCAAATCGCTAGCAACAAGCAGCATTAGTCGTAGGACCACGCGAGCAGAGTCTCATAGAAGAAGGTTGCCTTACAGGTGCTTCAGTCCTGATGGAAACTTGACTTTCTTGAGTGAAGTTAGCGAGTTGTTCACGAGTTGCCTGCCACAAAAACGCAACGTGAGGCTCGCCGTACAACTCACGAGCGAGCCTGAGTAACCTCCACAGACGTACAGCTCTTGGAGGCCTGAGGGAAACTGGACCTTGTCGATGGATGGCAACGCATTGTGGGACAGCAGCCTAATAGAGTTCCATGTCAACGTCCAAGGCTCCATGATTCTGCGACTGGCACGTACAGAGTCGGCAAGGTGCTCGGGAAGACGAGGTTGTCAAACAAGTTAATCGAAAAGCCTTGAAGATCACTGCACGTCAACACAAAAACCAGCGTGAGACCCAGTCATTTCCCTCAACGCAGTAGAGTCTTCTTACTCACATCTGAGTCATTTGCGTGGCGCTCGAGAAGTCTGCGCCATAGGTCAACGGAGCATTCCACACGGCGCTGCTCATTCCATCGCGTTAGCTTCAGACCACGCTCCTAATCCACGACTAGGGTGACGAGGACGACACTCACAGATAGTCGGTCTTGGTGGGGATACTGGCGATACGCTCCACCTTGGCGGCGCTGGGCACGGCCGACTGATTCACTCGTCTCTTGATCTGCTCGTACGTGCAGTCAGGCGTGACGATCCACGAGTCCGTGGCTGGGTCCGTCTTGGACGCCATGAACGTGACGACTGCCGGAGCCTCCTCGCCCGTGATCGAGCACACCGCCGCCCATACTCCAAGCCTCGCGCAAAGCACGGAGGCCACTGCGGAGAGAGCAGCACGCGATTGCCTTTGACCCATCCGACCGCTGCAGTCGCTGATTTGACACTGGGCGTGAACTAACACGCTGGATGCTAGTCGATGGATGCTGAGAGACTCAAAGTGCAATTGCGAGCAGACGACCGTGAAAAATGAGGATGCGTGCCTCCCGCAGTACGTACTACTGAAACTCGGACCTTCTCTGGCTGCGAATATATCTCCCGTGATACGTACAGTACTGTGAGTATGCCGCTCAGAGACCGCCACGGTGGCGGTCCGCTCGAGGTCCTCTTTCCCGGCACAGCACTGTATTCCTCGCTGGTTTGATCGAGTGTCCAGCGCGAAGCGAGAGCGTCGAACTGGCTGGCTGCGGATACACAGTGTATTACACTCCACCAAACAAGGCGACCATCCAGTGCATCTTCCCGGGGCACTTCAAATTTGTTGGCTTGCTGCGTTGCCACGAAAGACTTTCGAGGTCATCGGTTCATATTGCTCTTCACATAACGCGATGTCTTCTCTATTGATCTTCTACTGCTGCTGGCATTCGGATGGTTTCTCGTCCTCTTGCGGCGTTGTCGTCGACGCGGTCGTCAGGCGGTTCGAGATGAAGAGTGACATGCGGCGCTTGGCTCGAGGGACAGCTGCACTGGTCGGTGGAACCTCCACGGTCTGGCTTGCTGGACTCTTCAGCTTGTCGTCTTCACGGTCTTGCATCGGCAGTACCTTGTCCGTCGATGAGACGCCGCTATCCGCTCGGAACGCCACCTCGCTCACAGGGTCTTGCTTGTCGACTTCGACCTCGTCAAGCTTTCGTTTCCGTTGAGCTGATCCTACAGGACTCAACAACGTTGGCTCAGACGGAGGAATATTTTCTTGATCGTCGCTGCTCGCCGACTTCAACGAAGGAATCGGCTCCAGAGACTCCGGTGAGGATGGAGATGAAGATTCCTCCAACACCGCCATGACTCGTGGCTTCGCGTCCAGGCGCAGCTTCTTGTTTTCAGCCTCGAGTGACTGCAGTCGCTGAGCAAACTTCTCGTGTTCCTTCTTTCGGCGCTCGTCACGCAGCATCCACGTGTTCACCTTCTCCTTCAGCGACTGCAACTCTCTCGCGTCGCCCGCGTGCTTCACCTGGAGCTGCTTTTGGTCTTGGATGAGCTTCGCGTTGGCCAACAGAATTTCTCGCTTCTTGTTCTCTTCTTGTGATTTGGCGAGCTCAAGTTGGCGAATACGTTCCGTGAGGTAAGCCTTCATACTGTTCGGGGTCGCAGCATCAGCATCGTCAAGCATATCGTACTGGCGCTGTGCAAGCTGCTTGTGAAGTCGCTCGTTTTCTTGGCGGAGTTGGTCGTAGTCTTCCATAACCTGCGCCACGTGACTGCTCAGTTCCGATGCATTTGGTGCTCCAGGCTCGTCGGTATCTCGCTGTCGGCCTTCTTCTGACGAAACATGAGCGCGTTCTCGCTCGTGAACCAGGATGCGTGAGTCCAGTCGAGTGACGGCCTTCTCCAACTGCTGTACGTGAGCTTTTGTCTTTGACAGCTGCATCTTCAGGCCTTGGTTTGTCTCGACCATTTTTTGGTTCGCATCCAGTTGAGCTTTGAGAACTTCCTTGAGCTTCCCCTCCTGGCCTTCGAAGCGGATCTTCATGTCACGATTGGTCTCGCTCAGCCACCTCACTTGGTCATTCAGCGAGTCCCGCTGCCGGATCAGCTTGGACTTCTCGTCTTCAACGTTCGTCGCCATCTCTGACAGCTGACTCTGGAGTGCGCTCTCCTTTGAAATGATGTCGTCGTTTGAGAACGAGTGGGTAGCTTCGTAGCTCTCGAATTCTGCTGACACCTTCTTGACTTCGTCCATCAGCATTTCCTTATCTCCCTCCAGCCGCTGGCGCTCTGCTTCGAGATCACGATTGTGGCCGACGCGTAGCTCCTCCATCTCCTCTTTCAGCGCTTGAAGCGCCACGCACTTCTCGTCAATCACGCTTGTCATTCGTGTGACGATATCTGCCTTCTCAGCTGACACCTTCTCCAACTTTGCCGTATGCTTCGTGAAGAGAGCACCAAGCTCATTCTCCTTGTTCTCATGAGCGATCATCAACTTGCATTGGTAGTCCTCCTCCGTCTTCGTGAGGCTCTCCTTCGTCTCGCTCAAGAGGTCGTTGAGCGTAGCCATGTCTCTGAGAAGATTGGCCACATCCATCTTCAAGTCAAACCGCTTTTCCTGGACCATGGCGAGGTCTGCCGAAGTCATGTGCAGTTGCTCCATAAGAAGCTGGATGCGCTGGCGCCCACTGGATTCAGCACGGGTCACGTCGTCGATATCGCTCTCCAGCTGGATCTTCCGTTCAGTTAGCAGCAATATCTGCGTCTCCTGGGCCACGATACAGTCCGACTTGAGAACGAGGATTGTGTCAAGCTCCGCGCAACGCATCGCATGCTGAGCGTCGTTCTGCTGGAGAGATGCAATGCGGTCGTGAGCACTGCTCAGCTGGTCCTGAAGCTCCACACGGGCGTCCTCCAAAGCCGCGATGTGATTCGCACGTGTTGTGACTTCATCTTCAAGGACACAAATCTTGATGTGGAGCGTCTCGCGCACATAGACGGCCTCTTGTTTGTCAATCTGATGCGCCTCGACGTCTGCGAGAAAATGATCGTTCCGTTCGTTGGATAGGTGCAGCTCTTGTATAGTCTGGCGTAAAGTGAGATGCAGAGACGTAATTTCATCGTGACGACAGGCGAGTTCCGCTTCCAACTGCTCCTGGATTTTGATGCGACTTTGAATGTCGACTTGGCTCGCGTCGTTGGTGTCAATGAGACGTCGGATCTCCTCCTTCGCCGCTGCAAAATTCTCACGTTGCCCATCACGGTCACTCGTCATCACTTCGAGATCTCGGGCGAGAGTGGCGTACTCGAACTGCAGAGCCGCTAGCGAGCCTTCGGTCGTCTTTAGAGTTGCTGTCGTTTCCTTGAGGGCCTCGTTGGTGTCGAAGTACTTTGTCTCGAACGACTTCTTCATCCGATTCGCATCTTCAAGCTCGTCCACCAAACTGTCAATTCGCTCGGAAGTAGTTCCATCGACTTGGCTTCTCAGAGTTTTGTTGTCGCGCTCGAGACGAGCGATTTTCTCCATCAGCTCAGGGCTGAGCTCGCTGATACTGGATGCAGACCCACTGGACATTGTCTGGAAGCCTCCACTTGACTCCGCTTGCTGATCCACAGTCTGCTGTAGTTGCTCGTTGAGCGCTCTTGCTTCCGATAGAGCTGCGGCAGCCGACTCACATTCAGCTCGCTTGGTGTCCAATTCAGAGGAGAGGCGAGAAAGCTTGGACTCCAGCTCGGACACTCGAAATTGCTGTACGAGCAATAGACCATTAGATCCCTATCACGGAGCACGAGGCGTAGCGATACGTACAATTGCAGTGTTTGCCTCTTTCGAGTCCGAAAGCTTCCGTTGCAGTGACGTTGCCTTCGCTGCCTGATTCTCAAGGGCCAAGTTCTTCTCGACGAGCTCAGCGTTGGCTTCTTCAATGCGCTGTAGGGGCACCATCATACGCGTCAGATCACGAATATACTATACACACAAGCATATCGTACAATCATACCCGAAGCTTGTCTTTTGCTGACGAGAGCTCCTCAATCTTCGTCTTGTACTTCGCGAGAGTTGCTTCTGCTTTTGCAAGTCGCTCAGCCGATGGTCGGAGCAAATCGATCTCATCTCGTAGCTCGTGAACATCTTTCGCGATCGCTGACTTCTCCTCCAGCTCAGCGAAGGCGTGATCCAACTCGCGTTGCATCGTATGCATGCGCTCATCGAAGAAGCTTCGCACAGTTCGCTCTTTCTTGAGGATATCCCTCTCAGCTTGCAACCTGACCTCTTCGATCGTCTGCTGAAGAGTGGAGTTCGCTGCTTCGGCACGCTCGAACTTGAGCTTGATCGCCGATAGTTCCTCCATGATATGCGCCTGCAGTAACATTTTAGCAAGCGTCAGACTCAGACACACTCAGTAGACATTAGATCACTGCTCACTTACGTTGTCTTCCTTGAGAATCTCGTTCGCCCGCTTCAATCGCTCCAAATCTGCGTTTCTCGCGAGGTGCAGCGGTGATCGCGACGTGGAAGAACAAGGCGACTCTGCGATGTGCTGCGGCGCAAAGCGCGCGGGCGAGGCCTGGTAGTCGTCATAGTGATGCACGCTTTGTGTGTCGTGGAAACTGGCTTCGCGCGCATCGCCCTGCTTGCTCGGAGAGGATGGACCACCACCGCCATTTTGATTCGCGCTCACGAGTGCCGCTGTTGTAGCCATCACCCGTTCGATCACAGCCATGATGTCGACTTGCACGCTGTCTTCCATCGTCATGATGTCCCGCACGAAACGCGTCTTGTCGTCGCTCTGAACAAGGGCGCTCACGACGAAGCCGAGGATTTTGACGAATGCAGCGTGTGCAGACGCGTCTTCGAACGTCATCGCGTCATTGAGTTCCGTCCTGTCGATTCTCAGCTCCGTCTGAGGCAACCACCACAATACATTCACCTCAGATACACAGGGCAAAGACTCACGGCAGCATTCGAGTTCCAAACGCACCTCGTAGAACGCCTCCAAGAGAATGACGACGCACGCCCACTCCTCTGTGGCGTACGACAGGCGACGCGACACAATATCTTCATACAAAACAGGGAAACTGCGATAGAGAACACCATCAGTCGCCGATCAATCAATTTCCACATGCGAGAAAGACCAAGCGCCACACGTACGCCGATTGCAGTAGCTGGAGCAGGGTGCGCGACGGCCGCGCGACGCCGTTGTCGTCTTCATACAGCCGCGTATAGAACGCGAACCACGCCAGCACGCTCGCAGCCTCATCTACGACGCCATCGAGGCCTCCGCCCGACCTCGTCGTCTCCATATTCGTGCCGCTCTGTTTGATTTCCTCTTTACAGTCCCACACAAACCGACAGCAGAAAGACCAACACTCCACTTTCCTCTGCTTTGCGCGCGCCAAATTTCAAAGACCGTTTGAAGTTGTTGGGAATTTTCAAATATATATTTCGAACGGATTTCGCTACATCATTGTAGATACAAAATAGTAGAAGTTGAGGTGGTGTTGGAAAGTTATGAAACCGAAGTGGTCTGGGTTCGGTTATATTTCGCGTCCAACTTTTAGCGACTGCCATCAAAGCTGCCGAAGAAAGGAAAATCCTCGGGGCAACCCCCTCCATCGGCAAGTGCAACAAAGGAGAAGGTGCTGCGCGTGCCCGCTACGTGGGACCCCGCGACGCGACGCGACGCGAGAGACAAGGAAGAGAAGCGCACAAGAGACTTCCAGGCTGTGGCCTGAGCGATTGAACGGCTCAAGATGGATCAAACCTGCAAACGCAATATGAGCTGCACGTGTCCACTGTGTGCCGGCGAGGATATTTCGATGCTGCTCAACATCACCAAGAGTATCTCGTCGAATATCGAGTACGACGGAGGAGAAGACGGAGATGACGCGATGCCGCCGCCTCCAAGCGGTGTCTCGAACTCGCCTCCGCTGCCTGCAGCTCGACGCACCGTCGCGAACTCGCCGCCAGTTCCTGGTGCGAGAGCAAGCGCGCCACCAAGAGCGGTTACTCGACCACCACCGGCTCGTTTCGCGCAGCGAATGCGGCAAGCGGAAGCGACGAGTGCTCCGGTGCGTGATGAACCGATGGAAGTGTCCGAAGACGACGTGACCATGACGGACGCGATGCCACAAGTGGTTCTACCCCCGCCAGTGACGATGCCACCGCCAGCGCCCGTGATGCAGACGCGAATGCCTGGCCCACCGATGCCAGAATCGATGGATGCAGAGATGACAGCTCCGACACCGCCATCTAAAGCGCCCATGGCGATGTCGATGACGTCGGCTTCGCCAATGATGGATGTTGCGGCAATGGAAGCGCCTCCGGCTGCTGCTGCACCAAGTGGTGAAATCCCGCCAGTCGACGTGCTCATTGGACAGATCGCAGACAAGAACTGGAAGGTGCGCAAGGAGGCGTACGACAACGTCAAGGCACTTTGCGAAAAGCCCGGTACGCGAGGTGACGACGTCTCGCCGCTGCTCGAGCTGTTCAGCAAGATGTGCGAAGATGCGAATGCAAGCGCGATGGAAGCTGGTGTGCAGGCGGTGCTTGCCTACACCCAACGCGTGGAGCCGTTTCATAAAGGAATTGTCGCTGGCGTGATGAAGCGCATCGTCGACAAGGGCTTCTCGGGTCGACCAGGCACAGTGAAGCTGTGTGAGGAACTCGTCTCATCGTTTGTCGAAGTGGGTGCTGCCGAAGATACCGTGGCAGCTCTGATCGAAGGAACCAAGAACAAGAAGCCTAAGGTCCCTCCTGCATGTGCGACGGCTATCTTAGAAGGTTTGAAGGCTTTCGGACCTCGCGTGATCCCAGTGCAGACTGTCAAGGCGTGCTTGCAGGGTCTTTGCGAGTCAACCGTGAATGGCGTCCGTCCCGTTGCGCTCAATATCCTCGCCGAGATCCATCGATGGGCAGGGCCAGCGTTGGTTCAGGATGTCGTCTCCAATCTACGACCGGCGCAGCAGACAGAGTACGAAGGACTCACGAAGGACATTGTCTTGGGACAGGCCCAGCCAACGAAGTTTGTCCGAGGTGCTAAGCCGCCAGCAGCTACAACTCGTGGAGTGAAGGGAGGTGCAACAGCGGCAGGTGGTGCGGCAGCCCCGTCAGCTGGGTTTGATCCGAGAGAATTTGCGGAAACGGTGAATCTGCTCGACAAGCTCCCTCGCACTGAGTTCCGTGCGAAACTGGCGCTGCCGAAGTGGAGTGAGAAGGTTGAAGCCTTGAAGATTGTGCTCGACCTCATCGGGCCGGTGCCTAAGTTGGCTAATGGTGACTACTACGAGCTAGTGAACACGCTGAAGCTACTCTCCAACGACTCTAACGTGAACATCGTGGCGAAGTCGATTGAAGTGCTCGGGGCGCTCGCAGATGGCTTGAGAAAGAACTTCACCCAGTACGCTCGACTCATGTACCCAGAGTTGATGAAGAAACTGTCGGACAAGAAGTCGGTCATCTTGAACGCCGTCAACAACTCGCTCGATTCTTTTCTCAAGCACTCAATGACTATCGACATGATGATGGACGAAATTCGATTCGGCGTCGACGCGGCGAAGAACAAGGCACCACAGGCTCGTGTGCAAACAATCAATTTCATCGCGCGTTGTGTGGAGAAGAAGATGGTGAACATCGCCGATCGCTCCTTGATCACAGACTTCGGTTCGCTGTTTGTGAACGCAATGGACGATATCGACCCGACAGTGCGCAAGTCTGCGGTGGACTCTTTCGTCATCCTCGTGAAATCTACAGAGCAGACTCCTGATCTCACGAGCGGTTTGATGGAAGACGTGTCTCGGAAGAACCCCCGTTCGTTCAAGGCGATTCAGCAGGCGATGGGCACCTCAGGTGCAGGTAGTACGCCGTCGAGTCGTCCATCAAGTGCTGGTTCAACCGGCAGATCTACTCCCGGAATACCTGATATAGAAATGTCAGTTGCTACTCCTGTCGCCGCCGCACCGCCCGCTGCACCGTCGCGTGCTCCAGTCGCGAAGCCTCGCGGCCCACCAAGTCGACTGGCAGGAAAGGCTCCCGAAGCTGCTACAGCTAAACCAGCTCCTGCTGCTCGGAAGCCCGGAGCTGGTGCAACTAGTGGTGGAGCTGCGTCAGCGGGTGTGGATTTCACTCCATTCTCGATTTCCGTTGCGCCGGAAGAGGCCGAAGGCATCTTGCTCGATCTGCAGATCGACACATGGGGATCTATCACTGCCGGCTTCAACAGCACGAAGTGGATGGAACGAAAAGACGCGATCGAGCAGCTCGAGGAGTTTGCCAAGCAAAACGCGAGCGCGATGACCGTCCGAGTCATCGAAGCCATGACCGTGTTCATGTCGAAGCAAGTGAAGGATTTCAAGGACAGCAACATCAACGTGCTGAAGAGTGCGTTCCAGGCGGTGGGGACATTTGCAGAGAACACGGCGAGCAAGTTTCCACGTGGTGTCGTCTGTCTCGCGGTTCCAAGTGGTGTGGACAAGATTTCCGACAGGAAAGTAGCCGAGACTGTGCGCGCGATGATACTTCAGCTCTGTGAAGCGGTTGGTCCAACCTACGTGCTTGGATGTATCGTGAACCACATGGCAAACGTGAAAGCACCACTGGCGCATGCAGAGGTTTTGACAGCAATCAGCGAGTGCGTGTCTGACTTCGGCGTTAGTCTGTGCAGTCCGCGTCTTCTCGTCGACTACGCGAAGGGAAATTTCGGACTGGAGTCTGCGAACCCGAAAGTGCGAAGTGGTGCCATCGCACTGTTGGGCACGATGTACTCGCAACTTGGTCCGGCGTTGCTGCCCATTCTCAATCTGGAAAGCTGGAAGCCTGCACTTGCGACGACTGTCGAAGCCGAGTTCAAGAAGGTCGGGTTCGACCCAGCGAACGCTGCTGCGAACGTGAAGCGCCAGATCAAGGATGCTGACGAACTGGCAGCTGGAGCCAAGGCGGACGCTGGTGCACTCTTCGGCCGAGCCGACATTAGCACCCAAATCACGAAGGAGTTGATGGCGGACTTGAAGTGCGAGGAAGACAAAACTGCCTGGAAGAAGCGGTTGGCTGCGATGGAGAGTGTGCAAAGCATTTGCGAGGGTGCTGGGTGCGCTATCGAGTTTACCAAACCAGTTATCGAGCTGGTGAAGGCGATGAAGGCTCGTATGACCGATACGAACGCTAACCTGAAGATCAAGGCAGCTCAAGTGATTGGGGTGCTGGCGACGAGCATTGGCCCCGAGGTGTCGAAGATGTCAAAGTTAATCGGCCCGAGCCTTCTCAGCGGCGTGTCCGACAACAAGAAGAACATGTCACTTGCATCAGTCGAGGCGCTTCACAAGTGGGTTCGTCACAACGACAAAACTTCATCGCAGTGTGTCGAAAGCCTGATTTCGTCCGTCTCTGAAGCGATGATGAATCCAGTTGGTCGAGCGGAACTCCTTGGGTGGCTAGCGGAGCACTTGCGAGCATTGGACCAGCGCCTCGATCTTTCCAGCCTGGTAACTCCAACTGTGCACGGTGGTCTGCTTGACAAGTCGTCAGAAGCTCGAGAGAAGGCGGTTCAAGTTCTTGCGGAGGTGGTGAAGTCCGTCGGAAAGGATACAGTCCTATCGGTTGGATGTCGAGACATCAAGCCAGCGCAGATGCGTGCCCTCAAGCCATTGATGGACAAGGCGCTTGAGCTCGCTGCTGCTGCTGCCCCAGCCGTTGCTCCCCCAGCTCCAGTTGCGCCCCCCCCAGTTCAAGTGGCAGCACCACCTGCAGCGTCGAGTGATACTGGTTCACGACTAGCTCGAGCGAACTCAATGCCCAACCGCGCAGGAGCTCCTGGTGGGGCGCGACCTCTGCTCTCTCGTGCCAGTGGCTCGTTCGGTGTTGATGGTTCGGTTGGTGAAGCTACTCCTGTGCGAGACGAACCGTCGCCGGTTGGTGGTATGCTCAAGATGAACAATGGCAAGAGCTCGCGGCTGGCGAAGGGACAATTCAACAAGTGGATCTTCGACACAATTTCGCAAAGTGAGATGAGCAACCGCAAGAACGAAATCGAAGCTGAGTGGCGTCCGTTCCTGTCACCTGAATTCCACGCCAAGCTCTTCGCCCCGACGCTGGAAAAGGGCATGATGGCCGCCATGTCAGATTTGATGACCTGCATCTCGAGTCAGCCGCAGGAAGTTCTCGCTGCACTCGATTGGATATTCAAGTGGTGTTCTCTCCGTGTCGTCGACAACAACGTCCAAGCACTTGCGAAGCTTCTGGAGGTTCTCGTGAAGCTATTCGAGTTCTTGAAGTCTATCGGCTATCGTCTGGACGATGTGGAAGCTGCCATTCTGCTGCCGTACTTGTTGCAAGAAAGCGGTAACCCCAAGCCTCGTTTCCGCGTTCGATTCCGCGACATTTTGAGGCTGATCGTCGACGTCTACAGCATCGACAACTACGTCAACTACCTCGTGGAGTGCTTCAACACATCGAAGAACATCAAGAGCCGCTGTGAGTGCATTGAGCTCATCGAGTACATCGTGAAGGCACACGGAGTGAACGCAGTGGGAAAGCGTTCAGTGAAGGAGATCGGCAAGTATGTTACAGCCCACGAGAAGGAGATTCGAGAAAGCGCGATCAACGCGTTGATCGTGGTGTATCTGCAGATGGGCGGGGACGTCGACCGGTTCTTCCGTTACACTGGCGTGACAAGTCAGCAAGGCATGGACTTGCTTTCGACGAAGATCAAGTACTTGCCTCCAGGCGCTGTCACTGAGGCTGCAGCTGCTGCCGCGCCTCCTCAAGTGCAGAAGGCGGGCTTCGGTTTTGGAGCGACCCCGCAGAACTCGTTCAACGCCCGCACGCCTCCCCGAATGCCTGCCGCTACCAACGCCTCCACGCCAATTTCTGGAGGGAAGACATTCAACAATGCCCCTGTAGCTGTTCAGCCATTGTTCAGTGCACCACTCCAACCCGAACTTGCGCAGCCGTTCGGCTTCTCAGCTCCTCAAGACGACGAAGACGTGCTCATGACCACTCCTGGTAAGGAAGAGGCCCCAGTCGACCCAGCGGTGATGATTCATGACCTCCTCATGCGCCCTCTCGATGACTTGCTGACGGAGGAGAGGGATATCGTGAGCGAGTTCTCACCGGCCTACGCCCCTGGCGTCGAGGCGCTCAAGGGCCTTTACACGATCGCGCTCGAGCAAAACGAAGAAGCTGAAAAGGAGTTCTTGCATCGACACGTGAACGAGATTGCGATGCGGCTTTGTGAGTGTATCCACGGCAGTATGGGTCGAGGCGATCCGAACAAGCCGTTGAGTTTGCTGCCCCTGACGATCTCACTCTCGACTTTGCGCCAGTTGCTCGAGAGCTCAGCGATCGAAGAGATCCAACGGTACGTCGTTGAGCGGATTTTGCTGGAGACGACGTCGAAGCTGCTGGACGCAAGGTTTGAAGACACACCGATTCACATCAGCGTGTCTTCTGCCGAGTTTGCGTCGCTTCCAGTCGACAGACGGCGTCTGGTCTTCATGCAGAAGGGTCTCAATGCGATTCTGGCGATTTCAACGAAGAAGATCCGAGCAGGGGACCTCTACCCGTCGATCGTGAACTTGCTGCAGCGAATCGTACGCAACGACGTGGGCGAGTACAATGCTCGTGACAGCTTCAACCACCTGATGCACAAGGATTCACTGGACCAAGTTGTCGGACGTCTGCTCCTTAAGATCACCAACATCCAAGCAGAAGCGCTGAATCCGTTCGAAGGCATTGACATTTTCGGCGTACTGATGCAGATGCACTCGTTCTTCAGCACACTGCCACAGAGCGACGTGTTTTCCGTGCAGATCGCCAACGACAACATGCAGCAGGCCCTCAAGGTCATTGCGGAGTGCATGATGAAGACGCGCAAGTCGAGCTTTGAAGCCGCTGTGAACGACTTGCCGCCCGACTCGCCGATTCGTGACCTCCTTGTCCGCTTGGGTTTCGCGCAGAACCTCTTCACGTCCAGTCGAGGTCTCGGTTCGTCTCGTTATGGCGGAAACGACGCCGGTGTCTCTGCGTTTTCGTCAGTGAGCTCCCAGCCGTTCGGTGCTGCGGCTTCATCGTCTTCTGATTCCATCACTCGTCGCCTCTTTGATGCTGGTAGCGAGACGACGACCGCCACGTCCACAACCACCTCTGCTGCAAGCCGCCTTGGCAGCTTCCGATCGAGTGGCTTCGGTGCATCTGCGGATGGTGGTCTGCGATCCAGCTTCACGTCGGGCAACGACATCAACGGCCACGAGGCTTCGCAGGGCACCAGCGCAGTGGGTCACACAGCGACGTCCAAGCACCTCCGTGAACGTCTCGAGCGATTCCGCTCCGCGAGGTAATCTCGGCTTCTCACAGGACAGAAGGCTTGTCGCCTTGTACGGCCGACTTTGATGTTTAGCGTCCAGAACTACAACTAGATTTCCATACAATCCACTCGTACATGTATAAAGTGTCTGCATCCCCCCAACACAGTGCTTCCAGGTCAATCATCTGGTCATGGCAAGAGATCTCCTCACTGGTGCTGCCAGTGATGCATGAGTTCTGTGTCTGCCTTTCTCGGCTCAGGCGTTTGCGATCTTCTGTGACTGTGAGAGTACTGCATCTACTCTTCTAAGTACGGTGGGGATCGTTTCTCTGGCTCTGTTCCAAATTGGGCGTTTGACCCAGCCACCCACGCGCAAAGACCCAAAAATAACCACCCTCGCTCCCCCGCAGTCAGTTCTCGCGCTTCTTGGTCGGAACCAAAAAACGCCGAAGCAAAACCCCCTCCTCACCTCATCGCTTGGCGTCTGCGGTTAGACTTTGGGATCCTTTCCGCCCAGACCAAAGCTATCGCCCGCACGTTTGTTGGCGTTTGTTGTTGGTGAAAAGCGGCGGATAGACCAAGCAGAACAAGAAGAAGCCGCGCATTTTGTCGGTGTTTTCGCCAACGTTTTCTCGTCTCTCATCGACTATTCATCATGAAGTGGCTCCGCTCGGAAGAGATGGAGTACATCTCGCTCATCGTGAACGAAGATGCGGCCCACGACTGCGTGCAGAAGCTGGGCGACCTGGGCGTCATGGAGTTCACGGACCTGAACCCGGAGCTCACGCCGTTCCAGCGCCGCTACGTGAGCTACGTCAAGCGCTGTGACGAGATGGAGCGCAAGATCCGGTACTTTGACGGCGAGCTCAGCAAGTTCAGCATCACGCCCAAGTCGGCAGGCACGATCGACCAGTTCATCGCCGGCTCGGCCGACATCCGCTACGGCTCGCAGGACACGGCCGTGCGTGCGCTGGACACGCTCGAGCGCATCCTCGAAGACAAGGAGCAGGAGCTGCTGCAGCTCAACTCGATGCACGAGAAGCTCACGCGCGAGTACAACGAGCGCAAGGAGCTGCAGGAGATCATCGCGCGCGCCGGCGAGTTCTTTGAGATCGATCTGCCAAGCGCCGACGCCGTGGCGCGTGCGCGCAGCGCCAGTTCGCGTACGTCGTCGCGGTCCACGGGCCAGTCGTACGGCTTCAGCGGCGCGGCCATGGCGCCGCCGTCGGCCACGGAGCAGGAGTCGTCGCTGCGCTTCCGCAACGTCACGGGTGTCGTCCCTGCCGACGAACGACTCAAGTTTGAGCGCATGATCTTCCGCACGACGCGCGGCAACTGTTTCTCGCGGTTCTCGCCCATTGAGGAGCTGCTCACGGACCCGAGCTCCGGTACGCCCGTGGAAAAGCATGCGTTTGTGATCTTTTTCCAGTCGACGTTCATCGAGAACAAGCTGCGGAAGATCTGCGACGCGTTCCACGCGCGGCTGTACACGCTGCCGCCCATGGACGACCGCGGCGCGATCGCCAGCCTCATCCAGAGTAACAACGCCGAGCTCAACCAGGCGTCGCACATTCTGCGCCGCAACCGCGAGAGCTGCGTGCTGCTGTGTCGTGATTTGGCCGAGAACCTCGAGTCGTGGAAGTGGTCCGTGCTCCAGGAGAAGGCCACGTACCACACGCTCAACATGTTCCGTGCCGACGTGAGCGGCATGCTGCGAGCCGAAGGCTGGGTGATCAAGGAGGCGCTCGAGAGCGTGCGTCGCGAGGTCACGCGAGCCCACAACGCCGACGACAAGTCGATGCCGTCGCTCGTGGACAAGGTGCCCAAGCCGTGGCCGACGCCGCCGACGTACTTTGAGACCAACAAGTACACGGAGGCCTTCCAGGCCTTTGTCGAGACCTACGGTTGCCCTCGGTACAGAGAGATCAACCCGTCGGTGTTCACGACCGTGACGTTCCCGTTCCTGTTCGGCGTCATGTACGGCGACATGGGCCACGGCTTCTGCGTGCTGCTCTTTGGCATCTACATGATCATGACGGAGAAGCGCCTGGAAAAGGGCAACATGGGCGAGATGCTCACGTCCGTGTACGGCGGTCGCTACATGATCACGGCCATGGGCGCGTTCGCGATCTACGCCGGTCTCATCTACAACGACTTCTTCTCACTGTCGCTGAACCTGTTTGGCTCCAAGTTTGCGTACCCGGACTGTCTCGAGGACGAGCACACGGAGGCCAAATGCGAGGCCATGTTCAAGATCAACGGCAAGACCTCGTACGTGAACGCGACCGACGTCTCGAGCGGCGCCAACGTGTACGGTTTTGGCTTGGACCCGATCTGGAAGACCTCGGAGAACGAGCTGCTGTTCTTCAACTCGTTCAAGATGAAGCTGTCGGTGATCCTTGGTATCATCCAGATGATCTTCGGTATCTTCTTGAAGGGTCTCAACTGCGTGTACTTCAAGGACTACGCCGGCTTCATCTTCGAGTTCATCCCGCAGCTCATCTTCGCGACGTCGCTGTTCTTCTACATGGTCATCTTGATCGTGATGAAGTGGGGCATCAACTGGACCGAGCGCATGAAGCACGAAGTGTGTCCGTACAACTTCGAAGGCCCACGCACGGGCTGCCGTCCGCCTGCGCTCGTCAACACGCTGATCAACATCGCGCTGAGCCCTGGTGAGGTCGTCGACCCAATGTTCGAGGGCCAGCTCAAGACCCAGCAGACGCTGCTGCTGTTCGCGTTCCTGTCGGTGCCGGCGATGCTTCTGCTCAAGCCAATGTACATCAAGTTCACCACTGCGGCTCCGCCTCCAGTGCGTCACCACGTCGACGAAGAGGAGGAGAGCATGGTGGGCCACGGCCACGGTCACGGCCACGGCGGCGGCCACGAGGAAGAGCACGACTTCGGTGAGGTCGTGATCCACCAGGCCATCGAGACGATCGAGTTTGTGCTGGGCATGGTCTCGAACACGGCGTCGTACCTGCGTCTCTGGGCGCTCAGTCTCGCTCACTCCGGTACGCTTTGCTTTTGTCTTTTGATTTGTGCGCTACGGTCTCTAATATTCTCGTGTATGTTTTAATAGAGCTGTCGACGGTGTTCTGGGAGAAGGCCATGCTGTCGTCGATCAACAGCGACTCGTTCATTGCGATTTTCATCGGCTTTGCGGTCTTCGCGGCCGTGACGTTCGCTGTGATCTTGAGTATGGACGTGCTCGAGTGCTTCCTGCACGCGCTGCGTCTCCACTGGGTCGAGTTCCAGAGCAAGTTCTACAAGGCCGACGGCTACAAGTTCCATCCATTCTCGTTCAAGCAGGTCATCAAGGACTCCAAGGTCGAATAAGCCACGAGCGCTTGCTGACTGGGATGGATCGCAATGCCCCCGAGCGTTTCAGTGGTCCGCCTTTCGCTGCTTCTCAAGGTCTCACCTACCAACCCACCCACCTTCTGCATCTGCCTTTCTCCAAACTCCTCGAGCAATCGCTACCGCTGCCAGCGTCCTCTTCCTAGCGTATGACTGGTAGCATAGCCACCATCTCAATACCACCATCATTGCACAAATGCATCCGCTCTTTCTTGTTGGATCCTCATGACGATACTGTACAGGATATTTGTGTCCATTTGGATGTATTTTGTGGTGGTGGGGACCTAGTCTACTTACTCCTTCTTGGACGCCTTCTTCTCCAGCACACTACACACACAAACACAGAGGTCACGGGTCAGTCAGCCACCCCCACCATCGCATTCGCACTGCATCAAAGCACGCACAGTTGCTGGTACTCCTTGCGCAGACGGCTCTGCGCGCTCAGGTCCTGGATGCGCTCGAGCGCCTTGGTGTCCGCGTACAAGTAGCCGGACGTGCCGCCGATCATCAGACTGCCGCCGATCATGGCGGCCTGCATGCGGCGGTTGAACGGACCAAACGCTGTGTGAGCATTGCAACCACAGAACGACGTCAGTAAAGAGGAATTGATGAATTGGGAATGAGCTGCTCGTACTCGTGACGGCGGTGGAGATCATGGCGCCCACGCCAGCACCGAATGCACCGTAGGTCTTGAGGTCGTTCTTGCGGCGGTCCATCCACAGCTTCTCTTCCAGCGTGAGGCGCGCCAGCGGCCGCGCAGACGCCTGCGTAGGAGTCGACGATGTTGGCTCGCTCATGTTGCTGCTTGTCAATTGCACTCGTCCCATTCGCGAAGAGTTCATTGGCCGCGGATGTAACCAAGCGTAACCCCTTGAATCAGTGACACGTATACGCCACTATACAGTATACACAAATCCTCGTGAATGTGACATGATACCTTTGTGACATGGCTACACTTTGACTGTTGGAACCTTCTTCGACGATGAGCTGACACATCTCAGCTCTTGTCACTGACTGACTGACTCATTCGTTGGCCGATCCAGCGTCCTGTTTCAATTCGATCCGGTTCGCGTCCGTCGGAGCGTGAAGCCACGCTGCACTGGCCACCTGGTGTCGCCAGCGGATCCGATTTCTACGAGATCCGCAAGAATTCGGACGCCTCATCGAGGTCTCTCCTCCTCGAGAGAGCGGGACGCTTCTCAGCAAAGGAGAGGCAACGCGAGCTGCTGACGAGGAAGCCATTGCCTTGTATTAGCATCGCATGCGTCTTGGAATTTGGCTGAGGTTGAGCGTTGGCAGAAGTAAATGGAATGGAATATTAGCATAGGTTTTGTAATGGTACATTACGAACGTTGAACGCTGGGTTACACTACAGTACTTTGGCACGCGTCTTACGGTTTATGACGGACGGACGGACGTGGTGGTAAACATAGAGAGAGAGGGGGGAACAGAGGGGACGGAGGCCATCGACCTCTATGGTGGCCGCACGATCCTCAGCTGAAGCACGCGACGGTGTTTCATGGGGATGCACTGTGTTGCGCGGCGTGGCTGAGACCGTGGGTGCTGGCGTAGTGCTGCTGCTGGGCCTGGAGTAGATGCGCGTGAGCCGCTGGGTGGTTGGGGTCGATGGAGTAGAAGTTCATGAGGAAGTCCATCGACTCGTTGTAGTCGGGCGTGGGCACGAGCATCTTGGGTGCGTTTTCAGTCCAAGGCGTCGGCTGGAGGTCAGCGGAGACCGTCGTGGGCGTCTTGGGCGGCAGCATGCCCTGCTGCTCGTTGTTCACCTGCTTGTAGGACATCTCGTAGTCCATGCTCACGCCTGGCGGCGTCGCCGTGTGGCTGTGGCTGTGGTGCGCGTAGTGGTGGATCTGGTGGTAGCCGTGGGTTGCGGTGTAATAAATATCCGACGGGATGGTCGGGCGCATGCCGTGCGGCGTCTCCACCATGGTGTGGGTCGGCGAGTTGGTCACGTACTGGCCTGGCATCGGCAGGTACTCGACGGTGTTCATGCCGAGCGACTGCGGGCGGTGTGAGTACTGCATCGCGGGCATCACGAGGTGGCCGTACACCGGCGACGTGGCCACGAGCTGCGAGAGCCGCATCGGAGGCGTCTGCAGCGTGCCATTGCGGTTGCGTAGACCACGCAAGCGTCGCGCCATCTTCTCACGATACTTCTGCGCGTGGGTCTGCGTCTGCCGCACAGTGCGCGATCCGACCATGGCTGCGATGGCCTTCCACGGGCCCTTTGGGTACGTCTGGATGGCCTTGAGGAAGCGGTCGTGCTCCACTTGCGTCCACGTGCCCGAGGCCTTGATGAGCTCTCCGTTGGCATCGTACTGCGGCTCTGGCTCGCGGTACGGGTGCGCGACTTTGATTGTGCCGTCCTTGACGATCAGCATCTCCTTCGGGTCGAGGCGCATCTCGGACTCGTCGTCCTCATCGTCATGTTCATTGTCATTGTCATCACTGGCGCTGGCGCTGTCATACTCGGCCTTGCGTTCGGCCTCGCTGTCGCTGTCGCTGTGGTGGACGCCTGTGACGACGTCGAGTGGCTTGTCGACGCACTGTGGCTTTGTCTGGAGCGCGTCGTTCTTGTCCTCATCTTGAGGCATGATCACACTCATCCCACGAGTGCGCGAATTCTCAACTGACTGCTATCAATGGACAGAGAAGCCGAGAAGGAGGAGGAACCTCAGCAGCAGAAGGAGGAGCAGCAGCTCGCAAACTTCGAGTTGACTGCGGCCGCAAGGGAACGAACGCACGCGACGGACACGACGCCGGATCTATTTGGAGGTTGAGTTGCGAGCGCTGCTGGCGACTTGCAGATGTGAGAGGGTCTGCAAAGGCTGGGGCGGACAGCACAAACCGAAAGCTTCTCGATTTGATTTTCCACTGCCTCCAGCCGGTGAGCGCGACGCCCAAGATGACGGTCACCCAACCTGACGCCGTCCGATTCTGTTCGTTCCGCCTTGTGCTGTTGTTAGCAAGCCGCCCATCATACCGTCGTGGATTCCTCCCATTGCGCGAGCGTGAGCCGTCCCGTCCGGTGAAGGGTACTGTACATAACAGCATAACACTGCAACCAGCAGCTTGTAGCGTAAGCATTTGGTAGCCACATCTGCCAGTACTACACCACACGTATAATACCGACAGACATCGCGGAAACCAGCTGCAACGAGGAGATCTTCAGCGCTGCGGGCCATGAAAAGCTCCTTTTGGACCGACTAGTCGTCTCTGATTGGCTGATACATAAAGTTCAGTATTCAACCAGCCAATCAGATCACTTGATGGGCATTCACAGGGGGATCTCAGTTACTATTCGGATCCGTTCTGCGAGAGCGGATGCTACTGCATCTGGAAGTCAAACTGGCAAGTCGAACGCCAACGGCAACTATCATGACCATGAATCATGATGGGCTTGGCTCATGGTCAGTCAGTCAGTACGCGAGAGCTGGCCAAACTGGAATCGACTGGACTTGCTGTACGAGCAGCGCATAGGCCGGCCGCGTTGCCGGTTGCTCTGTCGATTCGAACCACGCTTTGAATGGGTCCGACTTTCTGGTGTGGCCAGTGCAACTGGGTGTCTTGAATATTTAACCATTCAAGTGTTCAAGCTTCACGACTTTCAAGCTTCTGTGTCGCGTGGCTCGCTGTCCACCAGCAGCCTTCTTCATTGCAACGTGGAATTCCTGCCATTTTCTGAAGAGCTCCCTGCATGCAGGCAGCGCCTTCCATTCTTAGTCATCTTTACATCTTGGTGGAAATCAACGATCTTTTGTGGCATCGCCGTGAGCTTCTCGGGCTGTGGGATCCAATACAACCGATTGTGAATCAAATCGGATTTTTAGCACCGTAATTCGATGTTTTACGCACATTCTGATGATAATCACTCGGAAAGACTATGACTGGACAGGCCGTCACAGACCGACATGATTGTGTAAAGGATGAGGAGCCGTCCGTGCGATCGACGGTCGAGTCAGATGACACGCCGAATGTCGGCGTGGACCTCTTCACACCAGCACGTGGCACGAAAAAAGTGCCAAGAAGGACGTGCACAAAACTTGTCGCGCACGTGTAGCCATGTCACGAAGGGCTCTGCACCATGGAGGACGCGGGAGACTCACCAAGCGAGACAGTGAGTCAGTCGCCACGGCTGTGAATCCAGTTCGAACGCCCGCGTCCAGCTGCCCGACGGTCGCTCTCAAAGATCGGGAGTCAGACTGGTCTGCCCTGCCAGTCGTGCCTGCAGCGTCTCCGCATTTGGCGATGCGTGGTTGTTGTTGTCGTTGGCTTTCGTCCCACCGAATACTGTATCTATCGAATAAGAAAGGCGGCGTGGGACTTGAGAAGCTCTTACTACAGACAATACTGTATGTCGAGATTACAACGTTGTACACTTGTAGGGCAGTCAACGAATTCGCAAGACGTCGCGTATTGTCGTCTTTGCAGTTGCGGGCGTTGAGTACCACTCGTCTCGACCGCCGACGTTGATCTGTCTACAATATTGCAGTGGATCCAGATAGGGCGAAGACTCTCATGGGCCCTCATAAACCTGCCAGCATTTTGCGTGCCCCTCTCACGTTGTGCCAGTGGAAAATTGAAACAAGCTTCTCAACCACAGCTCCTCCGGCCAGAGCTGAACGCTCCTCATTCCCTGACAATCCGTTTCTCTGCCGCGGTGGCTGGCTGAGTGCCTAATCGTCTGCCCATATTCCTCATGGTTTTGACAAGGCTCGAACGCACACCCAGTCCAGCCAACGGGTGGCTTTATGGCAGTAAAGCAGCAGCCAGCGGCCAACAGCAGCAGTGAGGGTTCCAATCGATTTCTTATCGTTTCTCACACGAGCGTCTCCATTCGCACAAAGGCACTGCCCGCCTGGCGAGCACTTGGGCTGACTGATTGCCTGACGGTCTGTCTGTCTGCATTGATCTCTGTTTCCGACCGCTTCTGCAACTGCATACATACAACGGTCTCGCCTAAGGCTAATGTCAGTCACAAGCCTGCTGGAGGATGCAAACTGCATGTCCTGAAATTTCGGGGCGTTCTCGGTAAGAGACGCTTTTTTCTTTTTTGTGCCTACTTATCGTGGCGCAATTTGATGCGGAAGATCTTGACATCCTGAAGGACAAGCTCGTCTTTACTCGCTGGCTTCTCGGTGAGACCGGCTCGCGCCGACTTCTCCTCCTCTGCTTGAAGATGTTCTTCCGCTGCCCAGTCGACGAGCTCGTAGTCGAAGGCTCTGTCCAGCATCTCGAAGAACTGGTGCTCCATGGGGTTTCTCGATCGGTGCGCCATGAAGATCGTCGTCTCGGAGCTCATCGTGAGTGCCTCAAGCGACGCTACAAGCGGCGCGTAGCCTTCCGGATCGTACACGACGTCCGACATGACAATCACGTCAGGATAGTGAGGGAGACTGTCGATGCTTGAGCCCCAAAAGTGAGCTGCAGCATGAGGAGACTTGGTGGTGTTGGGGAAGTTGAGGCGGATGTTGTAGTCGAGCAAAGGCACGACCTCGTCAATGTCGGTCAGCGTGACGTCGCTGGCACCCATGAGCGCACAGAACATGCCGACGAGTCCGAGTCCACTGCCCAACTCAATGACTCGCTTGTGGGCGAGCTCGTGCTTGTGTCTCACGAGGTAGTTGGTCAGCACGAGGCACGAGTCCCACAGCTTCCCACCGATGCCGAGGTTGCCTGGTGACTCGGCCAGCAAAAGCTCACGGCTGAGCGTTGGCAGCCACACTGGACGACAGCAGTGGATGCCCAGCGCCACAGTGGACTCGTCGTGGAGCTCACTCTCATCGACTCGTGAAGACGCGCTCGCGGTGAGTGCGAACGGCAGAGACACGATCGGAAGCAGGTTCCACTTGGCCTCCGACTCACTGTGGACGGTGAGCGCAATCGCCATGTTGTCTCGACCCACAGACTCAACGTGGCTGTCGTCCACACTCTCAATTGCCAGCTCGAACAGCGCCTTGCCTCGATCGTTCAGCGTCACGACGCCGGTGTCGTCTTCCGGTGTCTTGAGTGCGTCCGTACCGACAGAGACAGCCGACGAAGCGCTACTGGCGCGGCGGAACACGAGCTTAAACGCACTGTCGTCATTGTTTCGAAGCACGCATCGCAACTTGATACACTCGCCCTCGGGCAGGTAGTCCCGTCGGAAGAGACCGAACTCGTTGCCGATGCTCACCGACACGTCGAAGAAACTGCCGAGCTGCACACGGGGCGGGATCAAACAGCTACACATACAGATTCACAATCAAATACTGCAAACCAAACATCAGAGTGTTGCCGCCTTTCTCACCCAAAGTTGATGCGGAGCTTCTGGTTTTCGTGGACCATGCGCGCGATCGCGTGCTGCTCCTTGTTGGCGGCGGCCTTGTCCTGCTGGATGTTCTTGCGCAGTCGGCGCCTCGCAGCCACGGCATAATCAAACAGCGCCGGGTGCTTCTTGCGGGTGTCGCTGCTGTCCAGAAGCGCCTCCACGAGTCGGAACGCCGACTCAAAGCGCTCGAGGTTTTCCAGCGACACCAGTCGACGCAGCTGAGCCTTCTCGTTCTCTGGGTCGTACTCCAATGCGCGCACCGAGTCTACAGATCCAAGTTATTTCAGCTGATTGCCCAATAGAGAAGGTGAATGACTGTATCCTGTGCAACGCATGCTGTACCTTGCAGTGCCAACGCGAAGTTGCGTTCCTGGACGGCGGTCTGCGCTCTGTTCGAATACAGCGCCGCAAGTTGCAAGCGAGAGTCACTGCCACGGTCACTACTGGTTAGCAGCTCTATGGCATTGGTGTAGACAGCACGCGCATCGTCAAAGCGTCCTTCCTGGTACAGCGCGTTGCCGCGCACGCGCAGCTCTTCCGGATCACTCATTTTCGATTTTGGAGCTCCTCACGACAAAGCCCGTCGCGGATATGATTGGGTAAAATTGATATCATTTCGACCAATCATAGATGTGTGTGATCTGATTCTATCTGAGTCGAAATCTGACTCTGAGATGTAATTCAAGGATTTGGGTGCGCAAATTGAGGCTTGATTTTACCATGCATCTTGCATGAGCTCTGAGTACGATGAAAGTCACAGAGACTTCCGTGCTGTGTTGATCAATGTGACTGGTGCTCTGTTCAAAAGAACTCTCGGACATTTGTTCTCATGGCGTGTATTTTTCGATGGTAAGTCACCACCGCCGGTGAGGCGTGTTGAGGGGACCCGTCTCTGTAGCCATTCGCATTCACATTCACACATCGATTTCTCAGACGTGCCCTTCAATTCTATGCGTCACAATTGAACGTCACCATATATCAATTCATAAGACTAACTGTACACACAACAATAACACTTTCTCGTCATGTTGAATATTAGGTTTCGGAAATTGACTATCTATCACAGTCGTTATGGCAGGTTGTATGCTGGGAGAACCTCTAGTAATGCGTATTATTCCAGTCCAACATGGGTCACCCAACTTAACACTACTATAACAACCTCTGATAAATAGTAAGTGTACACGATTTGATCTAAACCGCCTTTCCCTCTATTCGGCCTGATGAGACTTTGCCTGTGGAGCCGCAATCAGAAAATAGAAGGAAGGCCCACAGCCAACTTACAGACGCCGCTTGCGGACACCACAGTACCCTCGCAGCACACAGCGTCGCCATGAACAGCACCATGACCACGACAGAGTCCGCGGTTGCAGACGCGCTGGTTCTCGCAGCCGCCAACGCCGCCAGCAACCGCCGCAGCTCGGCGTCGTCGTCGTCGTCCGACCTGAACGACCACGGCATGCCCGTCGTGCCCTTCCACGGCGCCGTAGACAACGAGAAACCGACGATCCACCATAGCGGCCACAAGCCCATCGCGCTCAGCATCTCCACGTCGGCGTCGTGTTCCGAGTCGGAGCCGTCGTCCGTATCGGAGACCTCGACGCTCGAGCCCACGACCGTCGCGCATGCGGCCGCCGTGGGCCTGCACCTCGATCTCCAGTCGCCATCGTCACACCGCCATGGCGCCAGTCGAGACAGCAGCAACTTCTCGTTTGAAGAGATCATGAGCCCACGCCACCAGAACGGGAAGCGGTACCTGGGCGGCTACCTGAACCAGCGCGTGTCGATGGCCGGCGGCTTCCTCAAGTCCTGGAAGCGCAAGTACTTTCGGCTGCGCGACCACGGATTGCTGTGCTTCAAGAAGGAGGACGACACCACGCCGCTGTTTGAGATCCATTTCAAAGCGCAGTCAGTCTTACTGCTGGACAAACTTCCAGGCTCCGCGGCGGGGACGCCCACAGGGGCAGAAGGGGCAGGAGGAGGAGGAGGGGGAGGGATCTTCGGCAGCGGATACGAGGACGCGTCCATGCTGCCCAGCACCAAGGGCAAAGTGAACGCGTCGCTGCTGTTCATTCTCAAGCACGTTGAGATCCAAGGCCACATCACCCCGACCAATAAAGTCGATATGCCCGTGTACCTCAAGGCCGAGAACGGGACCGAATTCCACGCGTGGATCGAGAACGTGCGGCTCAAGATGGAGGCGCGCAAGCGAGCGCTCACGCAGGATACTGTCGGTGCCGTGCTGGCGGCTGAAGCTGCTTTTGACCAAAACAGTGAAGATGCACAGCCCAGAGGGAGTGACTCGCAGAAGGCGAACCGCCCTCGACTAGGGTCGGTGGGTGAGTCCGTCTCATTCTCTGAGCGCCATGCGTCGATGACAGGCGTCAACGAAGTCAACACTCAAGACCGCACGGCGTCCATGAACAACGTCTCACCGGGCTCTCGCTCTGGTGGTGCTGCCCCATCGTCTTCGACACAAATGAAGCTGCTCTTTGTCGCTGGCACGACGCCTGACCCGCCCGAGTTTGCCACATTCAGAGCCAAGTACCTGCTCATGAAGGAGATCGGGGAAGGTTCCTTCTCCATCGTCCATCGCGCAGTCAACCGCTTGACAGGGCAGCTCTGCGCCGTCAAGTGTTGTAAGTACTCGCACGCACTCGAAGAGGAAGTCGCCATCATGCGTCGCCTCTCGCACCCAAACTTGGTCTCCCTTGAAGGCGTGTACCAGCAAGACGAGATGTACTATGTCGTCATGGACTACATGGAGGACGGCGATCTGTGCGAGCGGCTCATCAAAAAGCAGCGGTTCACAGAGGCCGAGGCGAAGCAGATCATCACGCAAGTGCTGCGCGGGCTGGAGCACCTGCATCGAAACAACGTGCTCCACCGCGACATCAAGCCTGAAAACATCTTGCTCCACGGTGGCGTCGTCAAGATCGCAGACTTTGGACTGGCACGACAGCTCCCCGCAGCGACGTCCATGCTCAAGAGAAGCTGCGGCACACTCGAGTACGCTGCCCCCGAGTTGCTCTGCGGACAGGCCTACGGGCTCAAATCCGACATCTTCAGCTTGGGCGTCGTCCTGTACGTGCTGTTGTTTGGAGCTTTTCCGTTCACGATCGAGTCGGCCGCAGCATTGCAGCGCATGGAGCGGTTCCCAGAAGGAGTGGACGTACGCGACATGAGCTGCTTGAATCGCGAAAACGCCCAGTGGAAGAAAGTGAGCAGCGCCGCCCAGGATGTGCTGCTGCGGATGCTCTGCGTGAACGAGAAGGAACGCATCTCGGCCAAGGAGTTGCTGTCGCACCCATGGGTCGTGTCCACGCAGCCAGTCGACGAGATGCAGGGTTTCCGACGCGATAGTGCGGGTGTCGGTGAGGATCTCAACGCCGCGCAGCGTGAAAGCGACCGCGTGGAAGACTGTCGCGTCAGAGGCTTCCTGGAATTGCTCAGTCGTGGCCTCGACGTGACCAAGTTTGGCAAGCAGGGCAACACCACGCCGCATCTGACCACTCTTCAATGCGATTTCGTGCGTGGGACGATCACGTGGACGGGTCGCGGCGGTGTTCTGGGAATGGGCGGGGGCTCGTCGACTCGCAAGGTGGCAGACAATGGCGCCGGATCGTCCATCAGCAAGCGCAGCTCGCGGTTGATCTCGTTCAGCGACATCCAGGAAATCCGCGTAGGCCATTCGACAGAGGCTTTCCGTGCCGCTGCCGTAACGAATGGACGAGAACTGCCGGCTGCCGACTTGTGCATTTCGGTGGTGGCGACCTGGCGCACGCTCGATATCGTGGTCAAGGCGACCTCACAACGCGAGTTTCTGGAATCGGGTCTGCGTCAGGCGCTCGAGCTATATCGCAGCAAGAACAAGTGAGCTCGAACTGTAGATTCTTGACTCGTGGCCTCGCTTGAGAATCGTAATCTAGCACGTAGGGGATCGTATGACAACTACGGGAACAAAGATGAAACACTCACCGTTTGAATCGTATCTGTGATTTGGCCACTTTCGTTCAGTTCTCAATGGCGAAAAAATCGAGGCCTTCAGCCCTCACCGAATTCTCGTGGTCACCGCGTCGCTTGATCTTTGCGAGTGTGAAGATCAGCTGATGGAGATAGTCACGGAATTCTTGGACGTGGCTTTGGTCGAACATTTGCTTCGACACTGACGACGCTAGCTTCGTTGTAACATCATCCTGGCTCAGGCCTGTCGGGAATCGCTGCAGGATTTGCGCGGTGTACATGAGCAGGAAGACGCCACAGTCCGAAGAATTTGACTGCAATGGGATCTACAAACACAAACAGCATCAGTAACAAGCACACATTGGAGCCATATCTGAGCTAGCGTTTACCTCTGGCACGATAAATTTGATTGACTCGGCGTCAAACGTTGCCACAGTGCCTGACTCCGTTCGGGAAGCGGACTCTCCTTCGCTTGCGCTCTTCATACGCGCCTTGAACTCGAACTCGAGGTAGCTATGAAAAATGTTCAGAACGAGTGAAGTTTCGAAGCCAAGCCATCAGAACGCACCTCTTGATCAGATCACCAATCTTCTTCTTCGGGTGACACTGGAGCGAGTCCAAGAACAGTACACACGGAGGGTGTAGCATGCGTTCCTTGTGCAGACTCTCGTCTTCCTCTGAGTCCGACGCATCTTCTGTCGTATCGATTACCGTCGTCTCGAGCGCGTCAACATCCACGAGCTCAACATGGTTGTCGCCGCTGCTCGCCCTCTTTTTTGTCCGAACCTTCTTCCGCTTGTGCACGATCGCATTGTTGATGTTGCAGATCACAATAATGCTCCAATGGCAGCTGAGAAAAGAGACAAATTGATGAGAGTTCGTTGAGTCCGACCAGATCCTCGACAATCCGCACCTGTCGTTGATCGGAACAAACAGAAACCGTTTCTCGAACAACTTCTCCTTCTGCGTCCATCGCGATATGCGTCGCAGTCGTTCTTCTGGAAGCGAGACGTTCCCAGAAATCTTGCCACCGCTCAGCTGCGTGAAGAAATGGGAGCTGAAGAAGTACACTTGATCTCGCTGCCACGGCTCCATGTTCCGCCACAGATACCTATCACATCAACGTTAGACGATAACAGCGAAATACCCACGCCACCACGACACTGAGCGATCGCACCGTATGTAGAAGTCGATTATCGAGTCGTTGAGAAACTCGCCTGGCTTGAGGCGGTCGATGTCGCCGTACGTGATCGTAATCTGGCCAGGTCGGTCAGCGTCGTCGAACGGATACGTCAGCAGAAGCGTCGACTTGCGCTCACTATGTAGACGCTCAGTCTCCACTTTGAGGTGCTGCCGTCCAAGTCTCATCACGTTGCGTGTCGATCGTCGCTCAGCGGTGGGCGACTCCTTCTTCGACTCATCTTTTTCCGCCTCTCCGGAGTCAGGATCCGTTTCCCCACTGAGCTGGACCACGACTTCAACATCTCGTGGCGATCGCTGTTGGAGCAGTGACTTCCGTCGAGAACTCGTGCGGAAACGTGACGACATCGTCGTGAAGTCCGGGTCGCTGGACTCGGCCGCTTTGTCAAACGACAGCTTGCCTTGGCGCATCTTCGTTGGGGACCGATCTGGCGTGAACAGAGTTGAGATCGAGTTCAGCGTCCCCTTCATCTTGCCAGTGATCATCGAGAACATGTTCGTACTGCTGCGTTCTGCGCGTGGCGGACTAGCGGTGCGCGGTTCTTTCAGTCGTCGAATCTGGGCTGCTTCCTCATCCCTACAAACCACGCGTTAATTAAAGCCAACACGAATCCTCGTTTCGATGGAAAAACGTACGTCACGGGCACGTCCAGCAGTCTACCGAGCACCTTGGACAAGTCGCTGAGACTGCGGCATCGCGCGATGTCCAAATCGTCCTTGAAGAACAACACAGCGCCATAAATATCTGTCCAACAAAGCGCATCAGTCACGATCTCCCAGCCCCTCCCTTGCAGCAGCATCTTTCACTTACTCAGTTCAATAGACGGCCCGTTCTTCTCAGTCGCCTTGGCAAAACTAGCGTCGCAAAACTCGCCAAACGCCGGCCCCGCACCCACTCGTTCTAACTGCAGGATGGCGAAGCATGGCGGATCGCCACTTGACAAACTACAACCCATAGACAAATAATGCCACCGTGAGAAAGGCCGCATTTTTTGGGGTCTCGCGTACAATAATGACAGAAGTCGCGTCCTTACCAGAATCGATTGAGCTGCCGACACGTGAGTGAGCCTGAGAACACGATCCTCGACGCGCCGTCCGACGCCGGCAGTGAATGTAGCTGCAGCTGCACGTAGACGGTGTGGAAGTCCAGCACGCACTTGCCGAACCACTCACCACAGATCCACGTGCGCGTGGCCTCGATGCGGTTCGCCATGTTGGTCTTGGTGACGCTCTCTGTAGCGTCCTGCCAGTGTGAAGGGCTGGCCTCTGGCGTCGCAGCTCGGTCGCTCTTCATTTCTTCGTCCATGGTTCCGTCGTCTTCGTCATCGTCAATCAACTGCGTTGCGCGCCGCTCTTTGGGCGGCAGTGTCCTCTGTGGCAAGTGGAAGTCGAGTACGGAGACTCCAGGCCGCGGCAAGGGCTTGCGCTCCATGTTGCTGCCGGCTTCGGGGGAAGACGAAGGCGACGGTGACGGCGACGGACTCAGACGCCGCTTCTTGCCGTGGATCTTGCCATTCGCTGGACGTGCGTCACCACCACCATTCATATCAGTACATTGGACATGGCTAGCCGCAGCAGAGAGCAGATTGCCGCGTGCAGTGGCCATACTCGCACTCAGCGTTGAAGTTGTTGGCGTTGGCGGCGTCGATGGTTGCGGCGCGTTTGTTGGCGCTCTGAGACGATACGTTGCCGGTCGGATCTGGAAATCCGCATCGTCCTCCATCTCCACGTCTCCGTCGGACGAGAGCGTCTCCTCTGAGTCGCGATCCACGTCAATAGGCGCCATTTGCGACGCCTCCCTGCCCATGCCGCTGCTCTCCATTTTGCAGGTTGGGACTGTTGTTGCCCTCAAGAAAGGAACGTGTTGGGAATGATGGGTGATGTGGACCACATCATTTTGGGGTTCAGAGCCAATCACCCTTCTATCCAGACTATTGTCATCTGGGTGATTGGATGTTTCACTGATGTTGGCGGAAACTATCCCAGCTCGGCGCGCATCCCAGGTTTGTGTTGGCCCAGGGAAGCAAGCAAGCGCCAGACTCACCGTGACGCGACACACGCTCGCACACTGGCGTTGAATGAGGCGAAGACGCCACCAGTGGTGGCCCAGCACGACTGCTGGTGGCGTGGTCCACGACGTCACCTCAAAGGAAGCCGATGAAGCGTCTGACGCCGGCTGGATGGACGGTGGCCAAGTGTAGCGTACGGTATTCGCAGCTGCACGCTTTCTCCGCCGTTATGTCATGGAGAGCCTTCTAGATTCCGACTGGGAACGTGCGATTCGGATGAACAACCAACAAACCAACAGCTTCCGAACGAGTCGCTTCATCATCATGCACCATCACTCGTGCGACGTCCAGACAATGCAACTCACACTTGGCCACGCGAGGACATGTTGGCAGACGTAGGGAACACCAACGCAAACACTCTCCAACGCCAACAAACAAACAAACCCAACAACACCGAAGCTCAAACAGACGGCGAGGAGCAGTTCTTCTATTTCGATCTCTCACTCTCCTTCTTTCCTTCTTTCTTTCTTTGGTTGTTTTGTTGGCTATTTGTGCTCCAAGATCAGTGAACGTTGGTTCGCTGGCTCGACGTCGCCATGGTGGAGGAAAGTCTGGTCGTTCGTTCCCATGTGGAGGTTGCAACTTGCAGCACACAGGATGCATCGTGCACTCACCCAGCGAAGAAATATAACCTACAGTGCAGTGCCGTAACATAACCGAAGATGGAACGCGCAATCTTCGGATCCTAATGGAGTTTGGAGCACCGTCCTGGTTGTGTCGATTTGGATTGTGCACCATGGGCCGTAGCTTACGCTGTGCCACAGCATAAGTTAGCCTGTGGGTTGCAAAACTACTGACTTGAGTGCGAAAGATTCCTCCTTCCAGGGAAAAGGCGAGAAATGCAGCGAAGAAAACATTAGCTGCCATCCCACGCGCCTGAGAAAAGTGCCGAAAAAAAGGCAAGCGGAAATATTACCCAACCCTATCACGCCAGCTCGCATGGTCGATGCGTCGAACCTTCAAAAAAATTCTGGGTTGGTACTGAGGCATAGTGAATCGAAGACAAACCAATCTCGTCTGGGAGGAGGAGAGAGGGAGCGAGGAGCGGACGGCATCACTCCAGCCGGGCGAAGAAAAAAAAAACAGCAGCCCTCCACACAACGCAACGGCCTGCGTGCGCTTTGGCCTTTTGAATTCCCTGAACCTGCTGCTGCCGCCCGTTGGGCACGCCAACACAACAGCAGCAGCCCCCTCGAACAATTCCTGTGGCCTCCTCCTCTCCTCCGCTCTCCGCTCCGCTCGCTGCCCTCTCCGCCGTCGCCCAAAACAAGCGTCCGGTACTTTCACTTCGGCTTCTGATTGCTTCGAAGCACGTTCATTCGCACGCCCAACCCAGCGTTGCCTCACGTCCCCTCCGCTCGGCTCCCCTCCGCTCCCCCGCTCCTCTTCTGGCGTGATCGACTGGGTTTACTACTTTTTCCTTCTCGTTTCTCTCGGGAAGTTTACCAAAAGGAAAAGCCAGCATCACTCCGCTTCGCTCTCCCAGTCCCCGATTTTGATCATCCCTCGCAAGTTCCTCTTCTTCCTCCCCTCCATCTACATTCAGGAAGACATCATGGCGCCGAACTCGTCGCTCTTCAATGAGGCCCCGGCCGAGACCAAGCCAGCGTCCGCGCCGACCGAGACCCCTCTCTCGACGCCCGCCGATGCGCGTCCCGTGACCACGAGTAACGCCGCCGTCGGGACGTCGACTGACTGCGCGTCGAAACAGGTCGCGCCGAAGATGGAAGCCACGATCGAAGACAACGAGAGCAGCTCCATGGACGCTGTGGACGCCGGATCAAGCCTGCGGTTTGCGCGTGTCTCACCCGTCGGTCTGGACGAGTCGAAGAAGCCGATGGTGTACCGGAAGAGCATCCTGAAGCGGTCGTCGTCGTTCCTTCCATCGTCGCTGAGTGACATTCCTCACGACCATTTGAAGGTCGATAAGGTCGAAGTCTCGGTCGCCGCAGAAGAAGAGAAGCGTCCTGTGTCGGACGTGCCTGTCCAGAAGAACCGTCGCCGATGCTGGGAGTGCAAGGCCAAGGTCGGTCTGACGGCCGTGACGTGTCGTTGTGACTACACGTTCTGCAACAAGCACCGATATGCTGAAGAACACAACTGCCGATACAACTTCAAGGGCGCCGCCAAGCGCAAGCTCGAGGACGAGAACCCACGCGTCGTGCCGTCAAAGGTCGCCCGCATCAACTAGATCGTCTGTCTATCTATCTGTCTGTGCGACCTTACCCGTCGTACAGATGAGCTCGACGATCTCGTCGCTTCCCCGGTTTTGCCTCCATTCCGCTCGTCTGGTCATCCCTTGCGCGAGCCGTCCCTCTATCGAGCAGCGGCTCCTACGTCTGCGTCATTTGGTCGCGGACTCGCTCTTTCGTCTGTCTACCCGACAGAGATGAGCGGGATGAACCCTCACGTCAGCAGCCAGCGTCCCTTCGACCCCGATCGGAGAGGGCCATCTTAGAAAGTAGTGTGCATTCCAGGCCAGTATCTCTTAGGAGATGCAGGCCTCACCCCACAGTTTAGGACCCCCATATTTACAACTCGGTAGCAGTAGATCGCTCTGGAATGAGTTCCGTCCAACATGACACCATTTCCCCATGAAGCGTCATTTTTGTGTCATATTGTATCGACATGAAGTTTGTGACCTTTCTTCCCACGCGCACCTACGCTTACTTGTTGTGTCGGAATGGACTGTTCCACGAGACGGTCAGTTGGCTCCACAGGTCTTTGGCTGGCTTGGTTTCGACCAAGGCCTCCTTCCCGAGGAACTCGGATGTCTCCATGCTCACGCGCGAGGCGCTGTCCCACTTGAGGAACTCCTCCACGACAGGCGGCATGGTTTCGTTCGGATTGAGGTCCAGCCCCGTGGCGTCGCGGTAGACCTTGCGCATGGAGATGCGCTTGCGGCCCTGCTTGACGGTCGCGCGGCACAGTCCTTCGGCGTACATCTTGCCGGTCTTGGGACACACAAACTGCTGCAGGAAGTACGTCCAGTCGTCGTCCCAGTACACGATGCGCGTCTGGATCTCGTACGGCGCGAACGGAGGAATGGGGTGGCGGTAGCGGATGGTGTTGGCGGCCGCCAAGAACACCATGCGCTTCTTCACGTACTCTGGCATCATGCCAATGGTTCTGCAGAGCAACACAACACCATCAGTGATCAATGACAGATCCAGTCGTTCCATTTCCATTGGACGATGCGCGTACCCAGCGAAGTGCCATCGTGCGAGCTCCATGCAGTACAGGTAGGACGCGTTGTTGAGGTGCAGGTTGACGTCGCAGTCCAGGAAGCCCGTACGCGCACGCCACACTGTCGGGTAGAGCACGCCGAGCCCTGGCTTGGTCGGCGGCTTGGCGATGGCGTGATGAAGCACGCCGGCCGTCAGGTTCCAGAGCACGCGCAGCACCATTCTATCGTGATCTTCGACTGCTTGGACGCGAATGCGAGTGGAGCCGAGTCACCCACGACCGAAGAACGCCGCTGACGTCCGTCTGCTTGGTTTCACGCCACGCCGTTTCATTCCACGTCGGGTTTTGCGTCGCTTCCATCACCATTTTCACCCAATGAAATGCCATGCAAAGTTCTATTATCGAGTAAACACGAGGCAGCAATCAACAATCATGATGATCTCCTCCCCCGCTGCCTTTAGAATGGCAAGTTCCACGTGCGTGTGAGCTTGGCCCACCATCCCGTCGGACGCTCATCGGAGACTCCCGTCACCTTGAGGCGCTTCTCGTGTTCCTCGCTGGTTTCCATGCTCTCCTTGGACGCGCCATCCCACTTGAGGAACTCCTCGACGACTGGAGGCATCTCCTTGTGAGTTCCGACGTCAAAACCAGTAGCAGCGAGGTAGAGCTCGCGACCGCCGACACGCGACTTGCCCTGCTTCACAGTCGCACGGCACAGCGCCTCCGCGTACAGCTTGCCCGTCGTGGGACACTGGAACTGGTGCGAGAAGTAGATCCAGAGGTCGTCCCAGTACACGATCTGCGTGCGGATCTCGTACGGACGGAACGGAGGAATCGGGTAGCGGTAGCGGATGGTCTGCGAGCCCACGAGGAACATTTGACGCTTCTTGATGGCCTCCGTCATGATGCCCGTCGACCTGTTTTCGACAAATCATTAGAGCCTCCTCCTTGCTAATCAATCGGCGATGACACCACGTACGCTGAGAAATGCCAGCGCGCGAGCTCCATGTTGAACAGGTAGGCTGCGTTGTTGAGATGCATGTTGACGTCGCAATCCAGGAAGCCCGGACGCGCGCGCCACACGGCCGGGTAGAGCACGCCCACGCCCGGCTTCATGGTGTTCTTGTTGAGCGCGCGGTGCACGAAGCCGGCGCCAATATTCCAGAAGATACGCACGACCATGGATGATAGCTCTTCAGTCGGACAAGATACCAACGATTTTGTGTTCTGACTGAGCGAGGCCACCGCCAAACTTGTTCTGCCCGCGTGGATGGAGCAAGAATGAGGGTTTATGGTTTTGCCACGACAACCTTCCAGCGGTCGACGTTTGAATGCTGGACAAGTGGGTAAGTTACGTTACACACGAGTAACCCCCGCGTAACCTAATATCTCTCGTCTGGAAATCTGCTGAAACCAGCCAAAAATCAGGAATCAGGAAATCGAATCACAAACATCTCGTGGCTGTTTGTGGAGAGCTCAGCTCAGGTGGTGGAAGTGTGGGAATTGTATGTTGCAGCCTCTGTGTGTACAGTATGCACAAGACACGATGGCCTGGTCTAGTGGGTGTCCTCTCCAAAAGCGACCTTGAAGACGTCGTCATAATAATCGGCAAAGTGCGCGTCCAGGTCTTGACGCAGGTACTCGTCCAACTCGTCGAAGTCGCGCTTGTTGCCGATCGGTAGCACGATCGTCTTGACGCCGGCACGCTTGGCCGCAATCACCTTCTCCTTGATGCCGCCCACAGGCAGCACCTTGCCCACGAGCGACAGCTCACCCGTCATCGCGAGGTCTTCCTTCACGTTCCTACAAATTTGTAAAACCACCAGTCAGTGTCACCGTCCAGACCATCAAAGGCAATAACTCAACACGTACTTGTTCATGGCGAGCGAGAGCATGGCGGTGACCATGGTGCAGCCAGCCGACGGACCGTCCTTTGGCGTGGCGCCCTCAGGAACGTGCAGGTGGATCTGGGCCTCTTCGAAGAAGTTGTTCTCGGCGTCGATCTTCTGGAGCTTGTGGCGAGCGTATGTGTACGCGATCTTGGTGCTCTCCTCCATGACCGAGCCCATCTGGCCCGTCGTGAGCAGGCCCGACTTGTCGCCCTTAGACAGGATCTCCGTCGTCTCGATGTACAACGATGACCCGCCCATGGCCGTCCACGCCAGACCCATCACGACGCCAGGCACAAGCTTGTCATACATGCGATCCCTATAACAACAACACAGGGACAAGTCAGTCGACGTGAAACCACACAACCACCATCTCAGAAACTACTCACGACTGGAAGATCGCCTTGCCCACGTATTTGTCGAGCTTGTCAGGGGTGATCAGGAAGCGGTCCTTGTCCACCGAAGCTTCATCCCCTTCGGGCTTGGTTTGCTCCGGGGCATCGGTCGTTTCTTGGCCTTCGACATCGTCACCAGTCACCGTCTGGGCCTTCTCGATGTCCTGCACGACCTCGAGCGCGATCTTTCGGAAGATACGTTCGACGTGCTTCTCCAGGTTACGCACGCCACTCTCGCGGCAGTAGCGCTTCACGAGCGTGAGGATCGCTTCGTCGGTGAGGCCCAGCGACTCTGGCGTCGTCATCTTCGAGTCCTCGCCGAGACCAGTGCGGTCGATGATCTTCGGCACCAAGTACTGCTTGGCGATCGCGAGCTTCTCTGGCGAGTCGTATCCCGACAAGCGGATCACTTCCATACGATCAAGAAGAGGACCAGGAATCGTGTCCGTCACGTTGGCCGTGCAAATGAACAGCACGCGCGAGAGATCGACTGGCACGTCCATGTAGTGGTCCACAAACGCATTGTGCTGTCCAGGATCGAGCAGCTCAAGCAACGCCGACGCAGGGTCGCCCTGGTATCCACGGCCAAGCTTGTCGATCTCGTCGATCAGGATCAACGGGTTCGAGCTCTGCGTGGTCTTCAAGCACTGGATCACCTTGCCTGGCATCGCACCAACGTACGTGCGACGGTGGCCCTTGATCTCAGCCACGTCGCTCAGACCGCCGACAGAGAAGCGGTAGAACTCACGGTTCAGCGAGCGCGCGATCGAGTGGCCGATACTGGTCTTGCCGACACCCGGAGGACCGACAAAGCACAAGATCTTACCCTGGACACCTCCCTTGAGCTTGGACACCGCGATGAACTCGAGGATGCGCTCCTTGATGTCAGTGAGTCCGTAGTGGTCTTCGTCCAGAATCTGCTTGGCCTTGGCGAGGTCGAAGTTCTCTTCGGTGGACTTGCCCCACGGCAGCTGCGTGAGCCAGTCGAGGTAGTTGCGCGTGACGTTGAATTCGGACGAGTTCTTCTCGAGCATCGACAGCTTGTTGAGCTCCTCCTCGACGACCTCCATCACACTTGCTGGAATGCTGCCAGGCGCGCACGCCGCCAAGCGCTCGCGGTACTTGGAGATCATGGCTTCCTTGTCGTCCTTCTCCATGCCAAGCTCCTTCTTGATGGCCTTGAGCTGCTCCATGAGCAGGTACTGGCGCTGGTTCTTCGAGACCTTCTCTTCGACCTGCTCCTTGATCACCTGCTGCACCTTGCTGAGCTCGAGCTCCTTCGTGATCAGCTCCAACGCCTTCTTCAGTCGCAGCTCGCAGTTCATTTCCTCCATGACCTGCTGCAGCTCTTCACCATCGGCAGTCGTCACGGACGCGGCAAAGTCCGCCAGCTTGTACGGGTTGTGGATATCGATACGCTGCGAGAAGTACTGCATGTGCTCCTTGAACAGCGGGTTCATCTTGACGATCTCACGCAGCGTGGCGACGATCTCGTTGGAATATGCACGAATGAGCTTGCTCTTCGGGTCGTACTCCGGGTTCTCCAGCGAGTTAATCGACACGCGAAGCGGCGGACCGGCGTCGTGGACGCCGTCGATGATGATGCGGCGCTGCGACACCAAGAGCACTTGCACCGAGTTGGAGTCGAACGGCAGCAAGTTGTCGATCCGCGCGAAGCTGCCGACGCGGTGGATCTCGCTCAGATCCTTGATCAGATCCTCGCTGCCCTGCTTCGATGGGTCGTTCAGCAGACTTCCCATGGCGTTGTTCATCGCCGCAGAGCCTGCGCTGGCGCCACTCGCACCGCCTTTCTTCAAGAACACACCGACGTACTGCTGGCCGCTCTCTTTCAGCGCCAACAAAGCCTTGGAGACCTCTGGGTTCGTGATCGCCATGGGCATCACGACGCCCGGGAAGAACGGACGGCGGTGGGCCGGAATCGCAAGCACGTGCGGGTAGTTGGGCGCGTTGTCGCCTTCTCCAAGACGCGCCACCGAGTTCTCGACGACTTCGACCGTCGGTTCGTCGGCGCTGCTGGCGGCTTCGGCCGTCTTGCGGCGGTGCTTCTTGCGTGGTTTGGACGGCGCATCGCTGCCTTCACCGCCCTGTGGGTTCTCGCTTCCGTCGTTGGCGTCGCTGGAGAAGCCACGCACAGCGAACGACGAGGAACGCCACATAAACGGCGTGTTCAACGCCGCCGCATTGCCGCGCTGGTGCGCCGCGAGCAGCAGCGACCGCTGTGGACTGGAGACGGAGGCGCTGGCGCTGCAGCTGAGCTGCTGCGCGCGGCGCGTGGAGCTGGAGAGCCGTCGCAGCACGCCCATGGTCGCCATGGGGACTGCCGGCCAATGCTACGTGAAGACAATTGTCGGTTGCCGCCGACCTGACGGACGTGCATCGATCGAAGGCAAGCCGAGCCACCATCGCCGAACATCTTGGATGTGGACCACACCAACTGGGCCAGCGAATCACAGTTCGGGCCGACTGACCAAGATTGTGCATCAAGACTCAAGAGCCTGCTGCGAACGGGTGGGTTTTGATTGCACGGCCAATCAAGACCCGTTTCCATAATCTCGAACGTGATCGAAGCGCGCGGAGTGATGGTCGATGTTGAACAATCACGTCTACTGTATCTACCCGATTAGAGCTATTTGACCTCGTCTTAGTGACACATGACATGTGTCACTAAATGACGTAGCTTCACCCCAGGTCGTCGAGGTGCTGGAGCGCGTGGCGAAGCTGCTTGAGCTGCGTGAAGTAGCGCTCCTTCTCGTACGTGAGCTGCTCATTCTGGGAGCGAAGAGCCTTCACTTCGCGCACAAGAACCTTGCGTTGTGACTATACAAAACAAATGCCAAGAGAGTCAGAACGTGAGCCCCTTGAGAAGAGTGGATTCCACGATGAATACGTACCTTGAGCTGCGTGTCCAGGTCTCTCTTCTCGTCCGACAGGAGCGTCACCATGTCGTGGACGATCTACTCGCAAGTACACCATGTGAGTCAGCTACAGCCTCTCCAATGAGGTTTTTGCCGACTGCTTACCGTGACTTTGGCTTCGTGTTCGTCGCGCACACGCCGCAATTCGCTGATGAGCTCTTCGTTCTGTTTCGCCAGTCGCTTGCTCGTCAGCTCATACTCTTGTATCCTGGCGTCGAGAAAGCCCATGATCTCGCGGTCCATGGCATTCTGTTCCTCTTTCTTTGCCTGGCCTTCCATCATCGTCGACAACCGATCTTCCAGCTCTTTCAGCTTCTCCATGAGAAAGTCCCGCACGCTCTCAGCACTCTGTAGGCGTGCCGCGATGTCTTCTTTCTCAGCTTGGACTTGAGATAAGTGGCTCTACAATACACGGCCACAATGCTTAGACACAAACGACAATAGATCAGATAGGCACACGCGTGCTTCACGCACCTCCAGCGTCTTCACGCGTGTGGACATGTCATGGAAGAGCTTGATCTCGTCTTTTTTCAGCGACTTGACGATCATCGCAGCCTTGGCTCGTTGCGCTCGCTCCTTCTCACTGTACGAAGGACCAGGCACGATGCTGCTCTGGCTGCGAGCCTTCATCACGCCCTGCTTCAGCGCAGACGCCGGCGGCGACGGCTCCACCACTGGCTGGGACTTCTTGATCATCACGGAATTAGGTGGCATGCCAAACAGCGTGTGGACGCGCGTCATCATCGTGCGGCTCGTGAGGTTCACAGCAAAGACGCTGTTGGCGTCCAAGTGAGCAAACACATTCATGAGCACCTTGTCGGAACAGCGTGCCAGGGCATCGTTCTCCAGCGCCGTCTCAAGCTGATTAGACGGCGACGGAGCTTGCACGACTGGCGAAGACTCTGGCGATGCGAAGAGGCGCTGTGTCGAGCCCACGTAGCTGCTCGCGGCTCGAGAAAGGCCATTGCTATGGCTCTTGGCACTCGACACACCACTTGTCTTGAGCAGTTTCTGGATACTGTTCTTGCGATGGAGCTCGCGGATCTCACGCTGAGCGTTTGCAAGTTCTTTTGATAGCTGCGCAGACAGTCGTAGCTGCTCGTGGGCTTGCGCGAGGTCCTTCTCGAGTTGTTCTTTCATCGAGAGCTCGGCCATCACAACGCGCAGATGGTCCTGCAGCCGCACCATAATCGCTTGGCCTTCTTTCTCGACGGCGAGCGCGTAATCGAACGTCTGTTACATAACCACAGCACTTGAATACTACCGATATCTAGGCGTGTGAAGAAAGAAAGACATTCGTACCTGCTGACGCTCTTGGATCAACACGCTCTCTCGCTGCTGGTACTCCAGCACGGAGCTCTGCGCAACCTTGAGCTCGTGCTTCAAGCGAGCCACTTCACACTCGCGGTCGCACGTCTCCACGTCGTACACCATCTCGTCTAGCACTTGATGGACCTACGCAGCGTCATCATTTTGTCATTTTCCACGCCAGCCTCTGATCTGAATTGCGTCACTTGTAGTGTCGCTGTAATACCTCAGAGAGTATCATTCGATGCTGCTGGAGCTGCTCTTCCTCATCACGTAGTGTTTGGGACACGAACGCACTCCCTCGCGGCAGCATCCCCATCGAAAGCGTCGCCATTTTCGGTCGCTTGCTTCCTCGAGACTACTTCGATATCTGTCTGATGTTGAGGACCGAAAACAAAGCATGCATTCTACTAAGTACGATTTGGGTTTGGTTCTCTATTCCCTCGCCAGAGTGACAGGGATACACTTAGCGACATACGCGGGCGGTAAATGCGTCGGGTATGGGATCTTGGAGCCTTCCGTGCGCGGCCGTGGCACCACAGCACGCCTCTCTGCTGCCGCTGGACGCTTGTTGGATCGTGGTTGGTCTTGTTGGTTGCTGGGCGTATCCTGGAGAGCGCTGGCTTTGGTGGCGTCGATGGGTTTCCCCGTCTTGGCGGCACTAGCGACCAATTTCATCGCCTCCATTTCCTTCTTACGAGCAACACGGACGTCAGCTTTCAGCTTGTCGTTATCGGCAGCGAGTGTGTTAATCTACATGCAGTTGTGGTTAGCTTAAAACATTCTGGAAGTTGTAGTTGTACCGTAACGTACCCGGCCTTCAAGACGGAGCTCTTTCTTCTGGAAGGCTCCGAACTGGGATTGGAGCTGCACATTCTGCTGCTGCACGGCCGTGAGCTCGTTCTTGGAACTGTCCAACTGGCGCCGCAAGCTCTCAACCAACTCGTCTTGTTCCATCAAGCGACTACGGAAAGCCGTCGCTTGGTGGCGAAAGCCTTCGAGTTGGGTCTTCTGCGTCTTGAGCTCGTGGAGCTCTTTCTGAAGGGCACGTACTTTCGACCGCTGCTTGTCCTCCTTCTCCGTGATCTACCAGTCAGCTGCAGTCAGTATCCAGCACATAAACTACTGTGGACATCGATGTGTCGTACCTGCTTGTTGTCAAAGACCAGGTTGGTGATGATGCAGTGGACGAGATCGGTCGGCAGTGCCTCGATCAACGCGGCTACAGGTGCATTCTGTCAATATACGGACTCATTTTTTAACGGGTGAGCCGCCAGCCTTTACCTTCATGCTTTGGTGCCGTCATGACCTTGTCCATACACACGGCCTGGAAGTTGCGCGTCACACACCGCAGACATCTATCATTACCCCGTTAGTAAAATGGCAATCCCCATTGCTGCGTCCTTGAGGTACACTGTACGTACAAGTCCACGAGCGACGGCACCTTGAGCTTCTTCTTGGACTTCTTTGCTGCCTTCGCAGCGGCCTCTGCAGCCTCCGCCGCCGCTGCCTCGGCCTCGAGATCCGGCAGTAAAGCACGGCATCGCCGCACGTGGATCTGAAGCGACGCCGAGCCAAAGCCGAGGCGGCAGTGGGGGCACAGCGAGACGCGCGGGCCCAGCGCAGGCGCGGAAGAGCTCAAACGACCAGGGGCTTGAGATGCCAGCGCGGACAGCGCGGCAGCGTCGTCGTCTGCCATGCGAGGACTCGATGCGGCCTGCATGAAGGTTGATGGCCGGTGATCCGATTCGAACTTGCGTCGACTTGAGACTCCAAACTGGGAAGTTATTCTATTGGCTGAAATATAGCCATTTATCATTTTGACCAATAGATAGCGGTTAAGTTACCGTCATTCTAGGTTCAACTGTACGAGGAGTGAACGTCACGCCCTCTTCGTGAACAGATCCAAACGAAATACCGAATATCAGGACGCGTACCAGGACTCCTGGTACAAGAAGACGTAAGCTGCGTCTGCTGACGTGGCCCTCGCCTTTGTTCAGATGAGATGCACCCACGTTCGAGTAGGTCACTTGATACCAACCAACGGATTCGAAGAGATCTCACAAAGTCGCAGTGAACCCATGGCACCGTGGGTAAAGCCAACCCCATGGGTGGACACTCAACAAAACAAATCTGTGGCTACACGGGACAAAGCGGAGGCCTGCGAGTCTGATGGTGCGTCGGTCTCCATGCCAAGCGTCCACATGCAGTGGATCTGTCATTCCTCAATTCACTACGCGACTCCAAAATGCCCAACGCCACCCCAACCACTGCGTCCGTCACGATTCACAAGGCCACACGTGGAGGTCCGTCCGACGCAGCGTCACCAGATCAAGCTCGTACGCGACCTGCTCACTGACGGCTTCTGGAACAACCCGGCGTGGAATCTGATTGATTTGCACGACAAGTACCCGCCGAACGGTTCGTGAACGAAGCCCTCGCCAAGCTCATGCTCAGTCACTCGTATCTGATCTACCACGGCGACGAAGTCATCGGCCACGTGTGCATGACGCCCGAAAACAGCAGTGCCGTGCCCTCGATGCTGTCGGTGGTACGCGTCGCGTGGCAGATCCCCTTCAAGTTTGGCCTGCGTTTCACCAGTCGACTCATCGACTTCATGGATGTCATGGAGACGCCGGAGCCGTTCCTACACCAGTACCAGCCAGCAGCGACGGTGGACTGGTTCATGGTCAAGACCGAGTGGCGAGGACGAGGCGTAGGGCTCCACGTTCTCAACAACTTCGTGACGAAAGACCGCGACTGCGTGCTGCTGATCACGCAGACCGCTGATGGCATGCAACTGTATGAACGAGCGGGCTTCAAGACCATCCAAAAGCACAAGCTGCGCACCAACAAAGGACGCGAGTGCGACAACTGGTGCATGGTCTACCATGCCAAGCCACAGGCGTCCAGCCATTAATTCACATAGACACATTTAGATGCAATCATACAGTGACACAACACACGTCATACCCGTCGTTTGGATGATGATGGGTGCCTTCGTTCAGAATTAGCCGAGTGACTGCCCAGAAAAGTACAGATCGATCTTGTGTTCAGCATCCAAACTCCACCATTCAAATCGCCTCCAAATCTGTGCCTCTTGTTTTCCCAGAGAAAAAAAGCAGCATCATGGCCGCCTCGCATGCTGAGGTGTCCACCGCTTCGGTCTCCCTGCAAGTGGCTTCGTCGTCCGCTAACTTGCTCACGAGCCTGCAGATCCGTCCGACGTAGCGGCATCAGATCGATCTTGTGCGCGACTTGCTCACCGACGGCTTCTGGGACAATCCTGGATGGGCGCTGATCGACTTGCACGAATAGCACGCGGACGCTGAGAAGTTCATCAATAGGGCGCTCGCTAAACTCATGGTCGGCAAGCACTCGCACCTCAGTTACCACGGCGAAGAGGTTGTCGGCCACGTGTGTCCGGCGCCAGAGAACGCCAACGTCGTGCCTTCGACGTGCTCAGTGCTGCACGTCGCGTGGCAGATTCCATTCCGCTTTGGATGGCGATTCACCAAGCGGTTCATCAACTTCCTCGACGATGTCGAAGCCCAAACCGATCCGTTCATCAAGCCCTTCCAGCCAGCAGCGATGCTCGAGTGGTTCGTCGTCAAGAGCGAGTGGCGTAGGAAAGGCATCGGGCTCCACGTTCTCAACAACTTCGTTACGAAAGACTCCCAACGCGTCGTGCTGATCACGCAAAGCGCAGCTAATCTGCGGTTGTACGAGCGCGCGGGCTTCAGAGTCATCACCAAGAACGCTCTGAGCACCAACGGACGCGAGTGCGACAACTGGTGCATGGTCTATGAGGCTCGTGGCCACGGTGTGGCGCCTCCAGGTTCTCGGGAGCTGCCAGCAGATCTGGCGATGGCGCCATGGTAAGGCCGATGAAGACCTCCCGTGGACGTTGACCATCGCCTACTCAGCCCTTCGCAGCTCCTTCCGCCACGCCTACTTCCAAGCAGCGCAGACGCTGCAGCAGTCCAGCGTCGGAGACCACCCACTCCGACGGCTGCTCCTGGGTCTCCAAGACCTCCAAGTTGCTGAAGAGCCCGCTGTCCCGAGGCCAACAGGTTCCAGCCCCGGCACGGACCAGTACCTCCTCTTCTTTGACGGCGGTTCGCGAGGCAATCCCGGCGCAGGCGGCTCCGGCGCGGTCGTGATCCGCGTCGACGCCTTCGGTGGGCGGCCCAGGATCACATGGGCAGCGGCCATGAGCCTCGCCAGCCCATCGACTACCAACAACCAAGCTGAATACTTCGGCTTAGTGACAGGGCTCCGGTTCGCGTCGAAGCACCGCCTCCAGCCACTCACCGTCCTCGGCGACAGCGCCATGATCATCACGCTCCGTGACCACCGCTCGCCGAAGGACCAGCGCCTCACGCGTCGGTACGCGGAAGCGCGCATCCTGGCCGACGTGCTG